>JAPYZL010039911.1:0-13426 GCA_030522825.1 Platygaster orseoliae
CTTTTAGAAATACAGTGTATACTAGTACTAGTAGATGTCGCGACGAGTGTCTTTTTTAAAAAATTGGTTCCCGAACTTTTTGGACACACCGTGTACATTTAAACTGAAGAATTCTAGTAACTCCACGTAAATTCTATTACTAGAAAAAATCAATGATTAAAAAAAAATCGAAATAAAATAAGTGCTACCCTAAAATATTACATTCAATGAAAATCCCTTAAATTTTTGATTCGAGAAAATTCGAGAAAAAATTAGAAAAAATGTGAATAATGTAGTAAAGCTCAAAATTCAACAATTCGACTACTCACAATACTCAAAGACGAACAACATGTGAGAAATCCTGCCCAAAAATATTTTCCGCCAGCATCCTCGGAATTTCCCAACAGTTTGAAATCGTTTCCTAGACATCCCCGTAAGCGACCCGCCATTCTTACGCCCCTACGACACAAGGTGCAGGACTCCAAAATCCTGTTTCCATTAACAGGTACTTTGGGCGCAGATGGCTCTCGCCTCCCGATTGATGATGGGAAAAAAGCGAAAGCGGTACTCGGAGGAAAAAAGCAGGAAGAATCGCCAAACATTATAGTAATTGAAAATAACAACGTTTCCCCCGTTCTCGTTCCAGCCGATGCGGATCGTCTCGCTCCTTGGATATGGTCACATTTTGTTTCGTTTTTTCGGACCTTTTCGTCCCTTTCTCCTGCTTTTTTCTAAGGCGATTAGGGTCATGTCCCAGAACGGTAGCCGGCGGCGGAAACACCGCAGAAACAGAAGCTCGTACTCTCGGAGATGAAAGGTGCCGACACATGGCTCAAGGAGAAGTGGAGTCGCGACGCAATATGATCGAGCATAATGGACCACAACAGCAGATTAGGCTGTACAAAAGCAATCAAAAAACTTGTTTTGATTCGTCCGCGGTGATCGAGCGAGTGCCGATTGAATCGCGATACCACCGCTTAAATCATCCCCGTCTGAGCTGGGCTCGAGGCCTTATTTCGACGCTCTGATGCCACTTTGCAAACGGTGACACGCGTTTTTTTACTGCTATAGCTTTTCTCCAAATTTTCCAAGTTGAAGAAAATTTTTTTATAAAGTATCAATTGGGAAAAACGTTTTTTTAAGAGTCCATCGAACATTATGCTCTGTAATTTGGTTCATTTTTTAAGGAAAATTGAGTTTCATTTTAATTTTCAGGAAAAAGTTGATCATGAAAATGAATGGACACTTGTTGTCCTGTAGAAATTTATTTAATGAATCTACTATTTGAATAATAATACTTACTCTTCTTAAATTAATTTTTGATTTCGCCGTCAAATTTCGAAATTTCTCGATATAACAGAAAATTTTTTTAACCTTTATTTCTCTGAGGAAAAATCTATAGATTTCAGTCATTCTTCCTTTGAAACGTTTAAAATTAAACATATTATATTGTATTTTGTATTATATTTACAAATATTTGTATTTGTATTTTATTTGTTTTATAATTATATTATATTTTTTGTCAAACTGTTGAGTTGTTAAAGGATTTTAAATAGAATGACCCTACAATTAAAACTCAGTGGCAAGTTTCGAAACTTTGTGACGAAATTCAGATATTGTGGATACATCATTTTATTTTTTCAAAATCCTTAATAATGTGTCTGAATCTTAAAATCAGAACAGAAAGGACTTAAAAAATTTCTCATTCCCCGAGAATTTTGAAAATGAACTGGCTAAAAGAAGCTTCAAATGTTTGAAGCTTTGTACTCGTTAAGTCCAAACCAAACTCACGCGATGCTCGAAACAAAAGCTCAAATATTTAAATTCCAAACCCTTTTAATCGCATCAACCTAGATTCAAAAATTCTCAGAACTTTTGATCTTCGATTCTGATCTTACTCCAGTCAAAAGGCTTCTGACTCAAATTAGTCTTAATTGAAATTCTCGAATTACTCAACAAATGAAGGGGAAGGGATATATTTTTAAATTGTTGCACCGATTAATAAGTCTTCAAGAACATACAAAACATTATTTTTAGACTGAGTCGTGCACCTTCGGAAACAAAAATTAACAATAGGTTTTAAACTTTTGCTGAACAGCAATGGCAGTGCAAGTTTTCTCAGGTGATTTCCACAGCGCCTCGTTTTCTTATCGTCCACGCCCCGCGGCAATTCATTACATTAACGAATTCCTCCCCGGGACAAAAAATAACTGTATTTTGCGAAATCGACGTCAAAGCAAACTACTGGCAATCAAGCATAATAGATACTCGGCTCGGGAGATTTGGTTAGCAGGTCTTAACGTAGCGTGATGAGTCGAGCCGGCTACCGTACTGCACACGGCCCTTGTGGTCGTATCGCATCTCGTTTGACGTGCTTCGCTGATTCGCCCCGAGTGCCGACAAACTCTCCGTTAACGTCAACCGAACTCGCCCGCTATGAATCTTGACGTACTTAATCTCGGCGCGACGCACTCTTTCTCCTTCTTTCACGATCTCTTTATCCCACTCGCTCCGCGCGGCGCTTGCAATAAAAGTCTCCGGGACCGATAGTTCAGTAATTTGCATACTTTTCAAGTCCAGTAGTTTTCTGATGGAATGACTTGAATATTCTTATTCGATCGTCGAGGGTTCCAAGGTCCTCGGAAAGTTCATGCTTTCTCGGGAAAGGGGTTTTTTATCATTTATTAATAAACTTGCATAGAGAAAAATGGTTTAGTTACAGCAACCATTGATTTAGTAGAATATGGACCCACCAAAGTTTTGGGTACTACAACCAAACCAATTATTTGGTTATTATACCTAAATTTTGGTTATACTACCCAAAATTTTACGTACAAAAAAACGATTGAAATCCTTTCAAAACTTCCAAGAAATCAAAAGCATCAAAAAATAATAACGTGATTTCGTAATTTCAGTTCGGCCTGTGCCTTTTGGCGCTGATTTCGATCGTGTCGAGCGCCGACAACTCGACCAATACGGTATCGGTGTCACCGACTTCACCGGCCCAGAGCATCACCATGCAAAAATTGATAAAAATGCTCGAAAAATATGGAGTCGGGGAACAAAGGGGCCTAAAAAAGGTCTACTTAAGTAACAGATACATTACGTGCAACGACGGTTCGCAGGCTGGTTTTTACCTGCGGAAATCGCACGGTTCTAAGAGATGGATTATGTTCCTCGAAGGTGGATGGTACTGCTACGACCAAAGGAGCTGCAGGACCAGATGGCTGAAGTTACGAAATTTGATGACTTCAACCCAATGGCCCGACACTCGCGACAGTGAGTAATCGTTGCTTTGCTCCACATTTCTCCCTCTACCGAAACATCCTTATTGTATTATTATAATTTTTTTCATTCACCGGGTCACTTATTTTTCAGTGGGAGGAATACTGTCAGCCAATCCGGAAGAAAACCCCCATTGGTGGAACGCCAATCACGTGTAAGTCCATTTTAAAAATAATGAAATGTCCCTTAAATGTCCCGAAAATAAAAAAATAATACAATCATCACGATTCATCGCGAAAAAACCTATCTTCAATATATAGCAAGAGGTCATTACGAATTTTTTGCACTTTAGGTTCGTGCCTTACTGCAGCAGCGATAGCTGGAGTGGCACGAGAATCGCGATGGACGACACGTTCTCGTTCATGGGCGCAGAGATCGTCGCCCAGATTATTAGGGACTTGGTTCCCCTTGGTCTGGACCGCGCAAGTTCTCTTCTTCTCGCTGGCAGTAGCGCCGGCGGAACTGGGGTAATGCTGAATTTAGACAACGTGCAGCACATTCTTCATCAAGAATTAGGTATCATTACAGAAACATAGGACACATCACTAACTAACTAACTAACTATATAATAAATGGTAAATTGTCAGTTAATGATTCACTGTATTCTGCAATGAATGAGAATTCATTAAAATTCAATCTGTCAATAATTCATACGGTCTAAAAGTTTCTAAACAAAAGTTACAACACCAGAATGCATGTGAGAGCACTATTAATTGTAATTCGTCCTTTTTTTTACAGGACTGAAACACATATTCGTCCGAGGTATCAGTGACTCTGGATGGTTCCTCGACCGAAACCCATATTCCCCAACGGTTTCACCCCCTATCGAAGGCGTCAAAAAAGGCATCGATTTGTGGCAAGCACGAATACCGCAAAACTGTTTGAAGCAGTACCCTGGAGAAGCTTGGAGATGTTATTTTGGCTATCGTCTCTACCCTACTCTGACAGGTGAGAATTTTATCCACCATAAGCACCGGAAAACGTTGAAACCTTAGTCATGTAGAATGTTATATGGGAAACATAAATGATTCATCTTAAGATGTAAGATTTTATCAAACTACCACACATTAATTAATTGATTTATAACAATTCTATTAGCCCCGCTTTTCGTCTTCCAATGGCTTTTCGATGAGGCCCAAATGACGGCAGACAATGTCGGTGCTCCTGTGACGAAACAACAGTGGAACTACATCCACACGATGGGCGCGAATTTACGCAGAACCTTCGACAATGTCTCAGCCGTTTTCGCCCCAAGTTGCATAAGTCACGGAGTTCTGACAAAACGCGAATGGCAACAGGTCAAAATCGATGACATTTCCCTGTCCCAAGCCATTCACTGCTGGGAGCAATCATCGATAGAGAGTCACCAAAATGAGTAAGAACTTGCATTCATTCTGCTATTCTCATTTTGAACGGTTATCGAAAATACGAATTCGTCATTTCTTTCCAGAACCGACGCCCAAATACGGACAAACCAACCTTGCACCAAATCACCCAGAAAAGTGTTACGTTCCGGCGGGGCAAAAGGAAACGGAACACTGGAAGTCAGCCCGGACGATCAAAACAACACGCTCGACAAAATCAAAGAGAACATGACGATCAGAAACAGACTGCCGCACAAACCAAGACACGGCAAAGGTTCTCAAAAAGACAAAGGCAACAGAAAGCGAAGAAGGAGGAAACACAAGGGTAGAAGGAGGGACAGAAACAAAGAAGGTCGAGGGAAAAATAAGAGGAAGCACGAGCGAAGAAAAGGTGAGACGATGTCTGTTTTACAGAGATTGAGATATTATATAAGCGCTCGATTATCGATGTTTTTTAAGTTGTGACATACTATTTTATATCAATGAAGTTTTATATCTTGTATATCAAGAACAATATTGATATTGAAAAATATTTTGATGTTATCGGGAATGTAAAGAACACTCAGACTATGTATTTCAAATAATGTAGGGACGAGAATCTAAACGAAATATATTGATAACAGCTCATCCGGTATATAGGAATCATCCGAATTTCAATATCGATATATCAGAAAGAATTTGGATAGATTTTTCATGAAACAGTTTAACGTATTTCCTTATATTTATCCAATAGATTCCTTCATTGATATGTTAAATTTGATCACATGTGATTCAAAGATTGAGAATTTTTAGTAATTTCATAGATTTTTTTTATCTTATCTACCTGAATTTCCAATAATTTTAAAACTTTACATACTTTTCTGTGTTTATCATATTTTGTAAGATTTTCTAGTATTTTCATTAATTTTCAGTTTTTTAAATTAAATAAATTCATACATTCAATTAATCTAATGAAGTTAAATTTAATGAAATTGAATATAATCAACTTCATTAACTTTTATTTATTAAATTTATGAATTGATTAATTGAATTTTTCCTAACTTTTTTACATTGCTATGTAGAACTTGATAAAATTGCAGATTATTTTACAACTGACAAACGCCCTTTAAAATTAAAAACAAGTATCTAAGCAGTCTTTGTAACAAACATAAAATTTCATTGCATAGTTATTATGCTAAAGTAGCAAAAAAGATTTGTTCAGACAACAAAAAATAACCTACTGCTGCAAAAATTCGTTTTGTCAAGTAATGTTAAAAAAAGGCATTTTTTTCTAATGCAGCAAATCCTTTTTACGCTGTGTAAAACTTTTTTGGCCTATAGCGCACACTTTTTGTCGTTTTCGAAAAAAAGTTGAGATCATGAAGATCTTCATTATAAAATTCATTGGACAATTCTATTCTAAATTATAAACTTTCATAAATTTCCAAAAATCTTAATGTATTCTTGTTGAAATTGATAGATATGTTTTAATGTTGATTCAAGACTCTAATTTTTTATGAACTATCTAAAAATAAAAACAATGGAAATGAAATGAACTAAAAATTATAACAGATTAAAAATACAAAGAATTTCAGTACATATTATAAACATTTCAAAATTTCTCAAATTCTGCTTCATCTTCTGAATTTCCGCAAAACTCTAAAAATCTCAGCGCATTTTTGTTGAAATATTTAAATGCCTGAATTTTTATTCAATAATCTTGATTTATTATAAATTAGACCAACTATGAAAAAAATGCAGTCAATGAAAAACAAACGCACAAAAACCTCTTGCAGATAAATAATACCAAGAATTTGAACGTAAATCTATTATATTCCAAAATTTTTGGAAATTTTAGTTTCAATTACAAACTTTTACAAATTTCTGAAAATCTTAGTGTATTTTTGTTGAAATTTATAAATATGTTTTAATGTTGATTCTAGACTTTTATTTTATTATCAACTACCTATACACAATGAAAATAGAATACACCGAAATTTTTAACAGATAAAAAATTACAATAATTACTGTAATTATAAATTACTTTTACAAATTTCTTAAATTCTAGTTGATCTGAATTTCTACGGATTTTCAAAATACTCTGTGTATTTTTCTTGAAATATTTGAATGATTCAATTGGTATTCAATTATTCTGTTTAATTAGATCAACTTTTTTAAAAATACAGTCAATGGAAAACAAACGCACAAAAATCTCTTGCAGAAAAGTAATACAAAGAATTTTGACATGATTATATTATTTTTCAAAATTATTGTAAATTCTAGTTTGAATTATGAACTTTCACAAATTACTGAAAATCTTAGTGTATTTTTGTTGAAAATGATAAATGTTTTTATGTTGATTCTAGACTCTCATTTAATTATCGAATATCTGAAAATATCAACAATGGAAATGAAATATGCCGAAATTTCCAACAGATAAAAAATACCAAGAATTTCAGTAAATATGAATTACTTTTACGAATTTCTTAAATTCTGGTTGATCTTCTAAATTTCTACAAATTTTCAAAATTCTCTATGTATTTTTGTTGAAATATTTGAATGTTTCAATTTATATTCAATTATCTTGTTTAATTAGATCAACTGCTTTAAAAATACAGCCAATGAAAAACAAACTCACAAAAATCTCTTGCAGGTAAATAATACCAAGAATTTTGACATCGTTCAATTATCTTTCAAAATTTTTAGAAATTCGAGTTTCAATTTTAAACTTTCACGAATTTCCGAAAATTTTAGTGTATTTCATTGAAAATTATCAAAATGTTTTAATGTTGATTCTGGACTCTCATATTATTATCAACTTTCTAAAAATATGAACAATGGAAATTACATACACTAAATTTTCTAACAGATAAAAAATACCAAGAATTTCAGTAAATTTCTAATTATCATATTGTTTTTTTACGGTCTAATTTTTAATTTAATTTAAATTTATTTGATTTTCTTTTTCATTGATTAAACTATTTTAGACTAATTAATTAATTATTCATATATATAAAATAAAGTTTTTTAATTAATCAATTTTGAATAAAGTTTAATTAATTTATTTCTAATGAAAAATGAACTTTCTTTCTATATTTATTGATTATAATTTATAACAATCACTTCCATAAATTTCTTTAATTCTGGTTCACCTCATGAATTTCTGCAAATTATTGAAAATCTCACGTTTAAAAAATACGTCACAGAGTTATAAAGTTTTCAGTGTAATTTTTACTGAAAAATTATCCATGACCGAACCTGTTCTAAATAATTATCATTTTGCATTGACTTTCGTCATGTTCCTAGGTCGTAGACAAAACGAGAAGCACAACCACAACAACACGAGCGCGTCGAACGGGCCGCGAGCCCAACGCTCAGCGGTTTTGTCTGCCAACAAGCGCAAATGCGTGAACGGATGTCAGTACCACCTGATCGAGCGTTGCGGCTGGCCGCAATGCAACCACAGTTGCCCAAAGCTCCACGATCCTATGACTGGCGAGGAAATGGACTTTATCGAGCTTTTGAAAAGTTTCGGCCTCGACATGGTCAGCGTCGCGGAAGCTCTAGGCATCGACATGCAAACCCTGGACAACATGGACCACGGTGAGCTCCTCAATCTGCTCACGCAGCACTGATCATTGTGAGACACCCTGCTTCATTGCGTTCGAACGAGGTGCCTTCGCCATGGAACTTGGCCCTCCTGCTCGAAGAAGTTTATTGAAAACCATTCAACACCATTGAGGTCCAAGATTGGCAATTAAGTGAAATTCTTTACAACTGTCAATGGTTTCAAATGGTATTAGACAGATCTCTCCTAGCAGGCATTCAATACCCTAGCTATTTGAAAATCAGAAAAAGTCGCAGACGATGCGTAGAAACTACTCACAATCAGTATGGTAATTTCCATGGCTGACTAAATTATTTATTGAAATATTTTGAGCATATTAGGGAATAAATAACTTTATTGACCGTCTGCAAGTTATCGTAAATATCTTGGACCTTTTTACATTAAATATATTTTGTCTGCAAATTAATAGAAATACCCAACGATTGATTTATTCTAAAAAATATAAGAAAGAAAATCATTAACAATCAGTGTACTTCTGTCAGGCGCGTGGGCAAAAGGAAGTTTTGGAGGTTCAAATTAGAATAAAGTTAATTTTCATTTCTCATAAAAATAAAAAAGTAAGAATAATAAACCAAAAAATTAATGAAAGTACTACACAACAAAAAAATATTGCGTTGACTCAATAATAATGTTTTTAAAAATAAAGTAATGAATAATGAAAATAAGTGAAAATGATTAAAAATGCACATATTGAAATCTATAGAGAGTAACAAATAGTTTTCTGTTAGTTCTTCAGGATTCTTAATGTTACTAACTCAAAAATAACAGCAATCCCGGTTTTAGAAGAATTATAATTATAAATTTCCACCTAGAATAACGTAGAAAATAAAGCTTTGAAACAATGTTTTGACCAATAATTAAGAAAACAAAAAAAATTTACAAAAATGTTGAACATCTGAGAAACTTTGAACTCTGGAGCATAGATTTATATAAATTCAGACAGAAATTCATAAAAATACCAAAATGTATTTCGAATTCTAAACAAACTCTGAAGAGATACTAAAAGTATTAGAATTCTGTAAAGAAGTGTTTCCTTAAAAACCTGTTCGAATTTTCCGAACTAAAAAAATATAAAATGAAAATAAAATGAAAATAAAATATTCTGAATAAAAAAAAACCTAAAAAACCTAAAGATGCAAAGTTTTGAAGATTATCAATCATTTCATAAAATTCGAAGAATTGTTAGAATGGAAAAAAATTATCAAAAATTTTTTACTTACGATCTATAAAAGTCGGAATTTGAAATCATCGAATTTTGAATAAAAATCTTTAAGAATACTCTAAAACGCTATAAAATATTACACACACTTTTAAAATTACAAAAATAAAAAACATTTAAAACATATTCAAAATTCACGTAGATCTCATTTTGCCAGACATCTTCAAAAATACTGGAAATCTACTGAAACTAGAATTATACAGCATCGAATTCTATAGTAAAAAACTGAATAGTTATAGACAAATAAATTAGAAATCTATAAAAATACTAGAAACTCAAAATCGTTGTAAATTTCAATATCTTATCATTAAATTCCAGAATTCGGTAAGGTGCATAATGTAAATCAAAGAAATCTATGAAAATACTGAAAAAATACTACAAAATTTTATCAATAACATAATATACAAAATTTTGTAATATTTCTGAAATACCTACTTAAAACATATACTTCTTTTGGGATTTCATTATTTTCAATCTTCGACGATCTGGTTTCGGTAATAATATTATTCAATTTTACGAATTCTGGATTGTTAAAGTTTTAAAAATTTTGGAATCTAGAATATCACATTTTTCATATACGTGTTCAAAATAATGGAATTGGATTGTTGTAATTTTTAAGTCACTGTTATCAGAGTTTTGTGTTTTTCTAATACTTTTAATGTTTTTCATATTTTCTCATTATTTATTCAACCTATAGGTTTTTCTGATATTTTAAATTTCTATATAACTTTCTGGAATTCGATGCTTTCTTCGATGATCCAAGTGTTCTAAAAATTTCAAATATTTCCACAGATTTTCAATAAATTTATATCGAAACAGATTTTTTCAAAAAACCCCTCTCCAACATTTTTTCTGCCCATGCCCTTGATTTTTAAAAAATCATCTGATCACAAAATTCTAAAAGTTTATAAAAACTTAAATCTTAAAATATTTGTTTCTTTATCCCAAAACTTGATAGTGCCCATTTTTCGACTTTGAAGAAGTATTTTAGTCATGTCATTATTCATCGTCATAATTTAATTAACTAAATAATGAACTTCATAACTCATGAATAAATTTTCATCTTAAACATTTATCACATATACTTTGATAGTTTCATTGTAAACATTAAATAAATATTTCCGTATTTTTCATAAATATTTTAGCTGGCCCTGGTAATATCCATTGTTGATGACTCGCTTTTTGAACTTTGTCTTGGAAAATTTATCTCAATGATTTTGAATTGCAAGGGTCCCCGCCATGTTTGCATGACGTTTGTAAATAAGCTGTGAATTTGTTGATACTGCGATAGCGATCGGATTTTTACTTTGCTCCTATTTCTTTCGTTCGGAAAATTCGGTTTTTCTTTTTACCAATCTTCCGTTTCTCACGTTTTCTTTTTATATTCATGAAGATGATTCGACACAAGGAGAACAAGCGTAAAGTTTAGTGTCGTCACTATGAATGTATGGCTGCTGCAGGCGGCGCTGCGATTATGAAATTTAATCTCTAGAAAAATAAATTTTCTTAGTGTTTCATTAAGTTTCGAATTTGAATCTTAAATCAAAAGATCAAGAGTAACGTTTGAACTTTTTTTTAATGACTTTACTTTCATATTTCAAGATGTTCAGAGTTCCTATCATTTGAGATATCTGATGAATTTCAGTTTCTTATACATTGTGATTATTTGTTTGTACGACTTCCAAACGATTCAATAGAGAAAAGACTGGTTTTTTTTAACGCCAGCAAAAAGCAAATATGATAAATAAAAAATTCCAAAACAACATTTGACAGTTGTTCAAACATGATTATAAAGTGATTTTATTGTTTTGTTTATTTTCTTCTCCTTATGTCTGATCTGTTTGATCTTTGTGTACATATGGAATTGTATATTTTTGAAAAATGTTCCCGGCCTCGTTGCCATTTGTTTATTGATTATCGCAAGTGGAATACTGACGTGTTATTCAGAGAAATAGTGTTTTTTTATTTTAAAATTTTTTGAAGACGAGCGATAATTCCCAAAGAACCGGCGATCAGTTCGGCGGCGAGTTGTAAAAGTATGTATGGATAAGACTTGAAACTGTTAAAAAAATTTACTTAATTTCACAGTCCGTGACGGATTTAAGGTTTTTTTTTTTTTTTTTAATTGCGTTACTGTAATTGTAAAACTGTAATTTTGGCTGGTTTTCGAAAAAAAGAAATTTTTTTGAATTCGGACAATTGAACTTAACAGTCATAAAAAAAATCATTTTTTGACGAGAATCGAATTCATCCTAAAACCTTATCAACAGCACATTTCTCATAAAGATCATAAATCCGCCACTGCAAAAAATTTAAGTAAAAAACACGCACAAAAATGTAGCATATGTAATGTATAATAATTTCGTGAGACTTTTGTTATTATCCGTAAGAATGTCTTGGAAACGATATCTACGCGACTATATAGACTGATTAAATTATCTACCTCAACAAATCAAATCGTCATAATGTCCTTCGAGTGCTAAACTCTCATTGAAATCATTTGAGTAATGAAGGTTATGTATTCGTCAGTTTTTATAATGTACGTATGTATTTAACACCTGTAACATAGTTTGCGCGTAATATTATTTATTTTTTTAATTAACGAGCACTTTAAGGACAACGGATACCCAATGCACGGATAAGAGATATCGTTATCAGTATCGTACTTGGAAAGTTCCGGTTAAGAAGTAATTTATTTTACTTTTAATTGCGGACGCGACGATGCACAACAAAGAAAGGGAGAAAACATTATACGTTCATATACACTTCGCGACAGTTCGTCGCTAGTCGTAGTTTCCCTATGATATTTTTTACATGTCTCATAAAGTTACCTATAATCATATGTAGACGTGCATTTTGTAAATAAATTGTATATCTGTTGTATATCATATTTGTTCACCTGTTATTTTTTTACAAAAACCTCTACCTCTACAAAAGAGCTAAGCACCAAATGCATAATGTACTATTTCAGCTAGCAGTTTGAAGAGAAACAAATTGGATTGTTAGCAGGCTTATGATTACATATATCGATTATTTTTTGCACACTGAAACTTGAAATCAACTCAAGTTTTTTTTTTTATTGAAAAAAAATAGTCCTAAGCCATGAACTTCCATAGCAAGATTGTTTAATTTTTATGATGGTCAACGTTCAGTATGACTAAAATCACTGTTACTCGAAAATGGTTGCTTTTTCTATACTTGTAACGTATATTTACTTGAGTAGAAAATTATGTAATTACTTCACTGTCCTTTTTGTCAATTTTGAGATAGGAATCATATTTTTTGAAAAAATTTTTATTTTTAATACATAAATTGGAGAATTCAAAGTTCTTATTATACAATGCTAATATTTAAACAGCTGAAACCTTGAAATATACAATTGTAACAAAAAAATATACTCTAAGTCTAAATTTTTAAGTGTGAAAGTTCTGACGAGAATTTCAATGATAATTATATGAATAAAAATGACTATTTCTATACTTACAGATTGAGTTTTTAGAAGAGTTACTAATGATGTAATAATTATTTAATTTTCAAAAGTGTAATAACAAGGTAGGACCAAAAGATTCAAAATTGAATCTATACTGGAAATTGGATTTAATGTACTTGACAGTAACTTAAGATAGTAATAATGACAACGATACTTTTTAAGACTCGAATGTTTTAATGAATCTATTGAAAATTTTCTTTATCAACAAACTTTCATTGAAGTACTTGTACATGCATAAAGGAAAATTCATTCCAGATAATTACTTTATCCCCGGCGGAAGGCAAAAATCCCCAAAAATCCGTATTATGGATTTTTCCGGGTTTTTTCTCAGCACCGTAATTAAAGCGGCTGAATTTTGCAAAATAGAGCCTATTGATGTGAAGAAAAAGTAGAAATGGAATAGTTGCGGTGAGAAGCAACGAAAATAATTGACATCACAATAAATAATTAATTATAAACAATCTTATAAATAAATGAAATCG
>JAPYZL010039913.1:0-36378 GCA_030522825.1 Platygaster orseoliae
AAAGGAACATGAGTGTTACATTCGTGTGGCACAGGCATAACATTAATGTTACATTCATGGCGGGACTAATGCTACATGAATGTCGCATACATGTTTAACATGAGTGTTACATTAATGTTTCGCACTCATGTTGCATGAATGTTACCTGCGCGTATCCTAAAAATATGTTGCATGAATGTTTCATGAATGTTAGCATGAGTGTTCCATTGATGCCCATTAATGTAGCACATGTGCAACACGCATGCTGCATACGGTTAACATTAAATGTTGCATTCATGTTACATTAATGCCTTTTTTTCACGGGAGCTAGAGCCAATTTTGGCGACAGCTCACGAGTGCGATCAATATTTTTCATCATGATAGCCTCAAAGTCACGTCAAAATGTCAGTTTTGAGGTTAGAATGATGAAAAATTATATAAACATTAAAATCGAAAATTATTGAAATAACACATGATCAAAACAAAAAAAAATTCTTATCTGAATCTGATTCAGATAAAGAACATAATCGTCCACTCAAATATATCTGAAATATCAAAAACAGTATATGAGTTTCCGTACCCCCTCCTATAAAGTTCACTTTGATAAGCTTTCGTCTTGAATAAATTTTCTTGAATCCAGTTTGCGTTCACTTTAAGTACATCAAAGTGTTAACAGACACTTGTATCTGGCAATCTGTCCCATACATGACGGCTTTTAGAGCGGGGTTTTATGTACTTTAAATAGTACGGTATATCATTTCCACTAGTAAACTTTTTATGATCCTCGGAAATACTCCTACATCATGAATATGTACACATAATTTTCCTAAGCTATCAATATCGATTGAGAGTTATCCCAGACTGTTTTTTCATTAGTATTTGGAAAATTTAGCCTACGCTGAAAATTTTTCGAATAAAAAGAATTCATCCCCAAAAAGCGTTTTCTTAATGTATTTATTTTAAGTTAGTTTAAAAGAAAAAACTCGAAAAACGATAGTGGAGTGAGTGTTTTTGGAACAAAATTTTGCAAAAAAACTTGCATTTTTATATCGATTTTTGTGATTTTTTGTTTTAACCAAATACTTAGAACTAAGCACAAAAAATTGAAAACGGTTCATTTGAAATTCCATTTAATATTCCAGTAATGAAGATGATGGTTACTAAAATTCATGAGAAATTCTTACGATGTATACATCACTATGTCACATATTCTAAAAGGATCTGTTTACTTTGAGGTTAGAAACCATAAACTGAGGATAGGAATCGATAAGTGCCTGCCAACGCCTTCGAGTTTTTTTGTCTCGTCGAATCCACGTGGAACGACCCAAGAAGGAAAAGTTTCAGGACTCACGTGAGTCAGAGCGAGAAGGGAAATTCCCGTTTGGGTTCGTTGCGCTCCTCATCTTCGATACTCAAAGACCCCGGGACTCCTCTCACCTGCCGGTACGCGATCCCCGTCTTTCTCTGTACTACCAACTTTCTCTTACGCACGCATGTCAAACCCCTGTTTAAATATAATTGCAATACAAAGACACATTCAAATGAAAATTCAAAACATACCTACTAATTCATTTCATATACCATCTAACAAGTGGGCTACGTTTCCACCGAACCATTACAAACAAAAATTCACTTTCTCTTATTTTCACTTTTTTGAAGCTTCACTCGAATTAACTTTCCACGAATCTGATTGGAGTTTATCAAAAATGAAATGAGATTCGAATTCGTTAAGCAATTATTAATATTAAATTTGAATAATTACGATATCGTTGAAACAGAATTGAAAATTTTCAGAATTTCATAGTCGACAAATATGTTTCAGCGTATTGGACTTTTTCTGCTTTAAGTGTTATTGAAAATGTGCTGTATAACAAATAGGATCCATGAATATGTAAATATGTTGGAGCTTGTTTATTAGATTGAACAAATGGATTCGTAGGTATGTGAGCGTGTATTAGAAATACGTGACACAATCAAATGTAAGTCTCGACGTCACGTAAGCACGATGCAATTCATGCTCGAAGCAATTTGAAAAGCGCTCTAGCACCCCGAACTGTTGCGTACCAGATTGACATCGGCGGATTTTGCGATGCTCTGTTCATCGTCAATTTGTTCAGACATATGGGAAGCGATGAACAACGTTTATTAGATTTACATCACATGTTGCATTTGTTATTATTTCATTCAATTGGAACACCTGCAGTTCCAACGTTTTTAAATACAAGTACTGCTCAGAAATAACTCAGGGAAATGTGGGAAAAAATTGTAGTTTTCGATCGTGACGAAAGTCATGAAGTTGATTATATTTTTTAAGCGAGTTGTATATATATTTCATGTACGTATGTACGATGTTTTCTAAACTAGTTTACACTATGCTACGACTCGTCCATAAAACATCGTCCTCCAACTGCAAAAACTGAAAACATTGACTGCTACATTTTGACCAATAGGGAGTTGCGTTGTTGTCATAACTGACAGCCAATCCCACGCAAAAAACTTAATTTAAAAACTAAAATTAAACAAAAAGTTATTAACGCACAAAAGCTGACAACCTTATCGATTCCGCGTAAGTGAAAGTTGGCCGTATATTTATTTAGTCCCTCTCAGCATGCTGTCGAGCCAAATATGACGCCCGGCTGTCAAGACATCAAGGCTGATATTTCCGTTGACGTCAGGTTAGGACGACGGTTTCGTCAATACCCGTGTATCGTCGGCCCTTTATAGGACTTTATTCGGGGTGGGTTCGAGCGTGCCTCTAACGATTGATTCTTAAATGGCTCCTGATCAAGATTTTTTCGTCTTTGATGTATTTCGCTCACGTCCTGGTGAGGGCTTTATTACGCTTTTTGTGGAATGAGGGAAAATTGGGGACCTTCGCAGAGATATGGCGTTTCTCATTCTTGAAGGTTTGCGATATCCGATTAAATGACATTGAGGGAAACTGACGAATTTTCAGGAACCTCGAAAGTTTTATCAAATTTCACAATTCTCGAGACTTACGGTAGTGAAGTTATTGAAGATTTTGAATTTATTTTCTCGTGAAGAAAACCTTTGTTTTTTTTTTTTTTTTTTTTTTTATTTAAATTTTTCAAATTGAAGTTTTGTTTTTTTTATTTTTTTTTTACAAAAACATTATTTCACAATTTTTAACATGTACGGTTCATAATAAAATTAATGAAAATTTTGAACTTATTTTCTCGTGAAGAAAATCTTCGTTTTTTTTTTTCAATGAAATTTTTCGTAGTGAAAATTGCACCAATGAAAGTTTCTTTTTTTTCTGTTTTTATTCTTACAAAAACCTTTGTTTTTTTTCAATGAACATTTTCACAATGAAAGTTTCACAATTTTCAAGACTTACGGTACATACTGAAATTAATGAAGATTTTGAACTTATTTTTTCGTAAAAAAAACCTTTTTTTTCCGACGAAATTTTCATAGTGAAAATTTTGACAATGGAAATTTCACGATTTTCAAGGCTTACGGTACTAAAATTTATGAAGATTTTGAACTTTTTTCGTCGTGAAGAAAACCTTTGTGCATGACAGTATTCGAACATTTAAATTATTCGAACAATAAAATATCAACAATTCAAAGAAAATGTTAATTTCAGTAATATTTCGTGATTGAACCATTTTTTACACGCCAAATTATTTTGAATACTCAGAAATCGTCATCACTCATTGTTTGTTTCAAATGAGCATTAGTAATCAATTTTCAAACGGACCTAATTCTTGTACCCGGTCAAAAAAAGATGATCTATTACCTGAAAATTTTCAAAATATCATCGCATCTGTCAATCAGTTGAAAAATGGGTTTGGCTTTAATAAATAATAATCTCCCATTCATTATAATTAAACAGTCAGTGAAGTCTTACATGACACGCCGATATTTCATGTAAATGAATCACTATCGATGAAATACGATCGTTTGACTGATTTATTTTTATTACTCTCGACTACATATTTTACGGACAAGAAGACGAGTGTGAACGTTATCGATATTTTAATTAGGAATGCTCGTAGACAATCATTAAATCGTAAACTGTTGTTCAACTGAAAAATAAAAAAAATAACCTTTTTGTACGGAAACAAATTAATAATACATGTGGTAATCAATTTTGTAAATGTAGATTTCAGCTTTCTCAATGCATACTTGAATCCATTAATTATTGGTTTTTTGAAAGACTCTGATTTTCTAAATCACCTATACATATAGATCCAAAAATTAAAGAATTAATGGAATATATAAAAATCTAGTAATTACTATGAAAAATTAACATAATTTCAAAATGAAATTTTCGAAAAAAAACTTTTTAATCATATAGAAATTATTATTTCGAAATTCACATACAAAAAATGCTAGTGCGATATTTCATTCCAAAAAAACAGCTCCGCACGAATTATCATGGGATCTAAAATCCCAGGCTCCCGCATCGGGAATTCCCAAAGAGCATAGTTTATTTCCCGCGTAATGCATGATTTTCGAGGTTGCTTGAAAAAAAATCACGCTATCTCTTTTGTGCAAAAGATTAAAATATTAGAATAATCCCCGGCGATTTACAGGAATTAAAAAGCGTGACGCCATATGGCATAATACGACACCAAAGGGTTAAGCCATTTCGAACGTGTTTAATATTTTTCGCCAGTTTTTTTTCTCATCCACGCCGGGACCCACTTTATACCTGCCCCGATCTTTCGCGCTGCAAAAACTCGTTTGTAATGAAATTTGATCAGAAAACGTCTTTCAAAGACTTTTAATCCTTTGCTTAATGCGAGGGGAAAGTTTTCGCCCCTGTAACTATTCTGCGATACTTAATTCGCGCTCGCGTTTCGCCGTGTAACAGAACAATTTTGAAATTTCCATAGTTTAATTTTATCATTCAAAAAACATTCTCTACTGAAAAATTTTGTCTGAGACAAAAGTTGTGATCTGGAAATTCCAAGACTAAAGGTTTAAGGTAAAAAATGTAACTTTTGAATAAAAACAAAAATTACAATTATTTTATTTCATGTATATTAGGCAAACCTAAATCTTTTTCCGAATTTTTGGATGAATATAAAAAAATCAAGTTGAGACATTTTCGGATTTTCCAGTTCTGATTGAACATTGTCTAGCGAAAAATTGAATAAGAATCCTTATATTTATGTCAATTACTTTTTCCACTTCCTCATTCATTATCAAATTTTGATTCACAGTCAATAGTTGTAAAACAAAGATAAAATTTAAGTGCACATATAGAATGTCTGTAAAATTACATCAAAATGTTCAGGAATATTTTCGTGGAAATTGCAATTATTCACCCATGGGATCATCAAGGTAACTTTATCCGGAGTAATCAAGTTATGAAATTCTCAATTAAATGCGAATTTCCCTGCGACTGAAAATACGGCTTTTGCATTATGCAACAAGCTAAGAGGAAAACTATATTTCAAATACTTTAGTGGAGTATTATTTAATGAAGGAAACAGCAAATATTGTTTTACAGCTATCAGGTCAAAAACTAAATAATTTAACTGTTTGTTATGTATTAAAACTTTTTTCTTTGGCAGAACACGAGGAATTTTTTTAAATTCAATATAAATATTCTCCTGAGGAGTTTAATTTTAGTGCTAGAAAATACAGAAAAATTTCTTTTGAATTTTAAATAATTTCCATTTTTCTTTACAATTTCAATTTGTAGATTTTTTAGATAGAAAATTTGAAAGGCATTGAGATATTAAAAATATGATTTTTTCTGCTTTGGACAAAATATTTTTTAATTTGGAAAGTTTTAAGCTTCTGGTATAATTTCATGTATTATGACATTTTGAAAACTAAAACAAATCAAGAAACATTGAGATCATTAAAGATGACTGTGAAATGGAAAATTCGAAAAAATCAACAATATTTCGGAAAATATTCGTGTATTTTGTAAATTTTTAAAATATTGAAGATTTCGTCAAATTACAGAAACCGTGGTATATCTGTTAAATTTGTAAAAATCAATAAATTTTTGATCCAACGATACGGTTGAGAATTTCGAAAATTTCAATAATAATTTATAATTTCTTGACGAATACTCGTAACTGAAAAACAATTTCTAGTTTTGTAAAAAGAACTTGTGCGTTGATACATTTTCACGTTGGTATCTGAGACAATTATATTATTAATTGAAAACGTCCACATGAATAGTCTTCGAATATCTCATTGTTTGAAAATTAATTTGTTTTAAATAATCCCAATTATCATATAATAAATTTTATTGCGCTTTTTACAAACCCATTGACTCGACAGATTTCTAAAACCCAATATCTTCTTTCCATGCACTAAAATTTGTTTTTTAACTGAATTTCAAGAAATCACTTCAAGAATCACTGCCATTCTATCTACAAAAAATTTTATCATTTTTCACACAGAAATTTAATGTTCGAAAAACTGTAAAAAATAGATGAATACTTTGTATTGCAGAAAGCTAGATTGAAAAATTCTTCTGTATAAAAATTTGTAGTTACGAAGAGGGGGAGGGGGGGGGGGTGTTTTATAATATTGGCAGGTTGAAAAAAAAATGTTTCTAAGCTTTAACAAAAATAGATAAAAATACACCCAAAGTATCATACAATGCTTTTTTTCACAGAATTTCCACAAATTTTTAAAGTAAAACACGTTTCAACTCGAAATCAAAATGTGGAAAATACCAAAAATATCAACGCTCGCGAAATATGTTCCGTAGTGGGCTACAATTCATACATCACGCAAAAAATTCTTTGGAAGGAAAAAAAATCACCTCAACGAAAGTCTCTCAAAGAAATCACGTGAAAGTATGCAAAAATCCTCGGCAAAGGAAACAAATCCTCGCGCATAATATGGAAATGAACATGCAAATCGCGGGTGTGGTAATACATTAAGTGGATATCAACGTTTCGGAGTTGAAAAGATACTTGGGCTTAATAAGCCGCTAACTGCATAATTGTATACGTCTTGTTCGAAAGTTGAATTAGATTACAGGTCAAGTCTTCCGAGCTCCTTCGCGTACTCGACTTTTTTAGATTCCGGATTCCTCGGAACCGCATACTTAACATTTCAACACGTACCAAGTCATGAATTTTTGAAAATTTCGACCTCGAATCTTTGAGTGAAAAATCGTCAGTTATTTCAGTCCAAAAGAGGAATGTTGGATATAACCTTAAATGTAATAAGACGTATAAAGCATTCTCGGTGCTCAATTTTTCACGTTGATACTTTTGTTTTTACTGTCTTGATGCAGAATATTTTTGAGATACTTCTCCACTGTTGCCCTTACCGACACGTCATATTTCTAGAATATGTTGACGCTCTTTGAGAAGCGATGAAACAATTTCCTTTTACCGCTGTTCTGCATAGTTGGGACTGTTGCTATTTCCCGCTCGCGGAAGCAAAAAGAAAAAGGGAGAAAAATGATTTTCTGTCCGGTGAAAGCGGCGGTAAATTAACTCTTCGTTTTTATCAGACGTTCCCTCAGCGCGAGTTGGAGTAATCAATTTATTATCTTCGTGAGGTTAATTGCCCTGGCATGTACAAGAAGACAACTTGGAGTCAGATTTTTCAGTTCAACGTTGGCAGTATTTACAGCAAGAAAATTTACAGGTTTAGTGCTTTTATGTCTTTGAATAATGGTTGGGTGATATTACAAATTTTCCTTGTGATTCGAGTTTAGTTTTTTTTGCAGTTTTTTTTATTGGTACAGTATGCTGTTAACTCAACTTACTTAAAAAAAAGTAATCGAATGAAGAAAATTTTTCCATAAAATAAGAGTTACATTTTCTATTGTTAAGGTGTAGTTTTAGTACAAAAATTGAACAATTTATAATAATTAAATAATTTTTTGTACTGAAACTTCACCTTGACAATAAAAAATTGTAGCTTTCATTTAATGGAAAAATTTCATGTTAAAAATTTTTTTTTCCAATAAAAATTATTATAACAAGAAAATTTGTCCATAAAATAAAAGTTACAATTTTCTGTTGTTAATGTGAACTTTCAGTACGAAAAATGGAAGAATTTATAACAATTGAAAATTTTTTGGCTAAGTTACTGAATTTTGAAGAAAAATATACGCGTAGCAATCAGGAAAACGACTGAAATTGAGATATACTACATACTGTTCAATAAATAATATCTTACACATATTTTCGAACGTTTTAAATATACATGTAACTAAATTCAGTGAAATCCTCATTTTTCTATGCGAAGAGGTTGACATAGTTTTTAGGTTATAGGCCAAAATTAATTTGTCATCTATATGAGCGGAATTACTATGAACTTCAAACAAAGCAGGGAGGATTTCACAAAATGACCATTTGCCTCGAAACAGCTTAGTTTCTCAATAACCCGTCCCTAAATTTTCCTCCGTGGTCGGGTAATAACTGAGCCTCAATTGCCGATTTAAAGCATGGAAAATGTGACGGCCCTTATTTTCCTTCCTTGATAAAGGGAGCGTTCAAGGCTCGCAATCCAGCTAATTGTGGAAGTAAAAGTCGCTTTTGCGACGCGTGGTTAAGAATTTAATCACCTACTTTCAATAGTTAATTTTAAGAAACTTACAGGGAAAAAAAAGATTCACTGTATCAGCAAAAAGCAAAATAAATAAATAAATAAATAAATTAATTAATTAATTAATTAATTAATAAATGTTCGATGAAATTATTCAATGACTTTTATTCAATTTGTAAAGGTTTCATTGTACAGTAAAAAGACAATTTTAAAACTAATTCTGTATCAACGCAGAGTAACTTTTACTTCTAACAAAAACTTTCACATTTTGTGGCGGGTGGTTGGAGTTACACCAAATCCAATTAATCACGTGAACGTGCCAAAACTGGGCATTTTACCTGCCGTTGTACATATCTCTTTTCACGAAATCGGAAACTTTTCCAACCAGGAAAAAAGCCCGGGGGAAAGAAAAGACGCCGGATCCGAAAGTACAAATTGCAGTCGCGCTTTATACATCGCGAGGCACTCTAAGCTCGTGTATTATTTAATACCGCACAATGGGCGAGGGCGAATATAAAGTGTTTCCTCTGCGTCCATCGCAAAACAAATTTAGAACGTGGGGCGAATAAAAGGCCGGGCTCGTTGAAATATGAAAATTTCCATCGTCGGGCAAATATTTTCGGCACCAAAATTGCCGGCGGCTTTAAATACGCTCCGTGAACTCGCAAAGTTCGACGAGTAGACGCAGAAAATGCGAAACTTGCGTTGAATTGTTCACGCGAGTTTTCGTTTCTAGGTTGTTGAAAGGAAGACATAATTACTGTAATTAAGGAATATTGAGGTTTGCAGAGTTTCAGTGGTATTATTATTATTCATTTTGATCAATCTTATTTATTTTACACAGTTATTTTCAAACGATTACATTGTTTAGGGCAGAATTTCGAGTATTTAGTTTGATTTAACATTCGTATTATTTATTTGTTTTTTTTTTAATTCTTTTACAAATATATCGATTTATTCGAAAATTACGGAAGAACGATTAGTAACTTATGTTACTGTTTTTCGGAAGATTTTATCGAACCTGAATGTAATTGTGAGTTATTGATACAATATTGTTATATAATTCCTAAAAAAAGTACTTGAAATTGTTAGTTAAATAAAATGAAATAAGAGTTATAATTATTGTATCGAATTGATGTGTTTTGTGATTGTTTCTAATAACAGTCTAAAAAATGAGCTGTATTTCCTGATTTTTCGCAAGTACTGAAATTAAGATAGTTCAAGATAAACTAAAGCTATGATATTAGATTAGAAAGTTTTTATAAAAGTGGTGAATATTGAGCAAAATTGTTGATTGTTACGAAAAAATGCAGGTTTTGCGAAATGAAAGTTATTTCGGATTTGGTTGTATACGGTTCAGAAATTCTGTCGTAGAGTTACATATATTTTAAAAGAGAGCGTTTAAAATTTGTATTCCAAGAGCATAAGAATTTAGTTTAGAACTCGTACAAAATCAGCAGAAAATGAAAAAATTACAAGTAAAAGATGAAATCTCAAAAAAATGTTAACGTGTTCAAGAGCCACATAACAGCTCAAAATATCACGACAAACATTGAAAACTGCATTAAAGAAAAAAAAAACTTTAAACTTGTGCTCATAGAAAAAAAATCGAGAAATAATGAAATTGTTAAATTCTTTCGTTTTGTATAACATATTGTTATTTTTGTTTCTACAGGTACAACGTTCTACGAAAAGTTTTTTTTTTTTATTTCTACACACATTTTTTCAGCAAGTTAGGTTTTTTTTCCATTTTTAAAGATTACCACTGTAATTCTTCTTTTCTCATATTTTCAAAAGTTTTCCTGCAGTTGTAAGTTTTATACATAATTTTCATCTACATTTCTAGCTTTACTGTATTTTTTCGCAGTTTCTTCATTTTTTGTGTATTTTTTGTAGTTCTCATTAACTTTCTTCAAGTAGCTTCTTCAGGTTTTCCAGCTATGTATGTTTCAAACGATCGAGTTAATTTTCTTCATTTCCTCGATATGACTTTCTTTAGCTGTTCGAAAATTGAAAACGTTATCTCCCTCTTCCCTTTTTTTGCAGCGTTATATATTTCCAACAATTCCTTGTACTCTGTGTTTACTTTTGTATACGTAAAACTTTTCAAAGTTATTTCAAGCTGTGTGCATCTTTTCGTAGCATATAATCGAATTTCCTTTTGTCATTTTCAAAGTTCTCTTACGCACTTACATCTTACTTCAACTCAAAATTTACACCTTCAAAACTGAACCTCGAGATAAAAAAAAAAGTATTTACATACAAACTCACACAAAAAGTTGAATACAATGACAAAAAGTTACTTGAAGACGAGGCGAAGCCGAGAACACGACTCTTATTTCGAAAAAAGTTGTCTACCGGTGTTAAAAAAAATTATTATACGCCAAGTTTTAAGTACTTATATACTAAATTTTGGTACGTATATGCTAATTCGATAACTTTCTTTGTTTTTGCATGCCAAACGCGAGTCACCAACCTTTATTTCGGCGTTATGATGCTCCGGCCAAAAGGCGTGTCCTCCAACTACCGGTGTCCAAAAAAAACTTGATTACAAAAACCTTCACTTTATTGCACAAACAAAACAAAACAGTTGTTCAAACTCTCATTGAGAGAGTTCCGTACGTTAAAATATCCCACGACACCAAGTTTAACCACAACCGTACAGTTCAACGATTCGCGCGGTACTGGTTTGGGTTTGAAGGTGCGGGAAAATGGGGGACCTGAAGGCTGAAGTTGCTGAAGTTGCGGAAGTTGAAGGGGAAGGGAGAGGGGAATAGGCATCGAGAACGGTCTTACCGACCGTTGGGGCTTCCACATTGACGCCGCTTATAGGGGTTGTATAGGGGTGTTACGACTCTTGCACTTGAAGGATTTTCCGCCACACACGAAGAATACGTCTATGCATTTCTACAAGTTTTTATTTTTAGTTTTAACACCAAACAACATTTACGTTTAGAAAGTACGTTTAATGCGTAATTTTTGGAAAAAGCGTGTCTAAAGTGAAATCGAGAAATTTTAGTTTTGCTGTCCATGGCCGGCATTTGCCAGAAACTGGCAGTCAACGTTTTAAGTTTTTCCTGTAGTTTGATCAGTGAACATAAATTGTTTGATCAGTGAAAGAAAGAAAAGTTTGATCAGTGGAAATAAATATCGTGTGTATCTCGGAGCTATATCGTTCAAGAGCAAGCCTGATGTTTTCTGGACGAGTCGTAGCGCAGACTAGTTTAGAAAACATTAGTTTTACAATCCGCGGACGGCAAAGTGATGTAATCAGGCCTGTAAAAAAATATATGCTCGTATCAGCATTATGAACTAATTCGTTGATCATAATCTTTGCTAGATATTCTAAAGGATCTAATCTGTTATTTATTATCCGGTCTATACAATTTACTGAGTAAAAATTTTCGATCACAATGTTCTTCATTTCTTTGATATTATTATCATGTCATTCTTTATCTGACTTTTGAATTGAGTAATCTGCTAATTCAATAAAAGTACTTATTTTATATGAAATGAGGCGTGATAGCAAAAACCGAATTGTTCTCTGAAATGACGTAACTTAGTGATATCGATTGAGCTTCCAGAATATTGAATTATCACCATTTTGTTGAAATTCGATCAATTTAAAATAAAACATAATACTGTTGGTCGATGCTGTATATAATCATATTAAGAAAGGTACATTATACTTAATAATAAAAATAATAATAATCAAATTCACAATTACTGTAATAGTTGTATTGTTATTAATATGCATATTGATGTTCGTCATTGTATGAATACATTGTGAACATGATATTTCTGTATCATACATATTTATAATATTTTGATCAATTACGTGGCCATCATTTTTTGTATCTAAAAATTTTTTCTATTTCGAGCAGTGACAATTAAAATAACCGAAATATTTTTTTTTTTTTTTTGTTAATAATAAAAGTTCTTTTTTGTGCACTAAACGACATGATTTTTATTAATTTGTTTTATATATGAATCATCACAGACTGTATTGCTAGAGATAAAGTTAAAGTGAAATAGTCAATATTATCAGAATGATGCAACACTATTTCAAAATCAAATACAAAAAATATGTCAACTATTAATGATGGAAGGAAATTTAGTTTCGAGTGAAATAAATATTCCAAGCTCTGAAATCAAAGTTTTAAAATTACGAAAATCAAACTCTCATAGCAAATTTCTCCGCTACTGATAATTTAAATAAACCTTTACTATGTCAATTTATTTATAAGTCTAATTCCTAGTATTCCATTTATAAATCGTTTTTGTAATTGTTTTCATGAAATAATTATTTTCTTTGTTGAAAGTTCTTAAAAACAATTTTCGAATCATTGCTTATTCGATACTTTCGATGGATTTATTGGTGAAAAGCTCAAAAAATGAAAAAATTAATTATTACATGGAGAGAAGTTTTTGGTAACAGCAACCATCGAGTTAGTGAAATATGAGCCTACTAAAGTTTTGGATAGTACAACCAAATCTTTAGGCATACTAACTGAATTATTAGTTATCGCAACTTAATGATTATTCGGTATAACAGAAGCTTTGGTTGTAGTAGCCAAAACTTTGGTGGGTCCATATTTACTAAATCAATGGTTGCTGTAACCAAAGCATTTCCTTCCGTGTATTTTTGTGATAAACCTTATCCAAAGGTTATCGATGTAAAGTTGGTTGAATATCGAGATAAAATCACTCCATTTTGAAATCTTTCAGGCATAACTTCGTAGAAGCTTTTTTAATTCCAATAAGTACGAATTCGTTTCATGTCAAATGCATGAAAATCTAAGTACATACAACGTCTAGAAGCTCGTTCGTGTATTCGGCTTTATTCCATCAGAGGAGTCTCCGGCTTCGCGCTTGTGACAGGAGAACATAAATTCTAATATCGCAAACGTCGAGTGCAACGCGAGATACGCGAAACGTGTACATTGGGAATTGCGCCCGACCATAAGATTATCAAATGAATGTAAAGTAAACTCGAATGTAGGAACGATCGAGCTCGCGATGTATCGATCCAAGTTTATGTCGCGGTGCTGAAAAAAGGGCATTTTCAGCGAGTTTACTCGAGTATATATTTGATCGATGGTGAAAAAATGAACAATGTTTATATTCCGAGCGTGGCTTCGAACAGGGTATACACGATGTGTAAATTGAAAATTTATCGTATTCAATTCACACGGGAACTTGATAAGGATCTAAAAAACGATTATCACTGATATTAATGACATTGTTTAGACTTTTATCAAAAAACTGTATAGTTTTGGAATGTTATAAATTGAATGGATGAATTTAAAAAGTACTGAAATGTATATATATATTTTATTTACGGTATATATAAATAATTATAATAAAGCAAAGAAAAAAATCTTTGTATAGAGTTCATCAAAAATTATAAAAAATTTTCATCCCCGTCGAAACGACTGGCATCACACCCCGTTGCAATGAGCGTACGGGGGTTGCCAGGGATTTCCATTCATGGTTCTGAACGTGACCGAGGCAGCGTGGAAAACATTATGCAATGCTCGGACGCCCCGATTGATCCCGACGAACAGCCTCTTATGCCCGTGAATTTCTGTGACATTTAATCGGCATTAAAGCGGAATTAGACTGGCATCCTACCAATGTTACGAGACGACGATTGCGTGTCTTCGCACGTTACCCCGAGCTTATGATCTCCGCCTTCTGCCGGCGACATATGCCCCACAGTAATAAGTAACACTTATTTCGAGCCCGAAATGTGTTCTCGAAATAAGATGCAACGCAGATAAGATAGGGTCTCACTCATTTCCACGATCGAATTGAGGTTGAAAACATTACGATTAATCTATACTGAGAAAAAAACGTAGTGATTTGTACTAAGAATATTACAAAAATTACTATACATTTTAGGAAAAGCTAAAATACAATTTAGATTTTTTATATATAATAGTAGATTTAATCATGAATATATTGATTTTTACAATGGTGTTTAGTAAAACGTCAAATATTGTGATTATTAGTTGATGTATAGTGAAAAATACTAAACATATTGTATTTTTTACTTGAGTATATAAAAGTTCTTAATTTACAAGATATGGGTAAATTGCTATATGTCAATTACTACAATATGACTATTTTAAAATAATGCAATACAGTGTATAGTAAAATTTATTATATTTCAACTCGATCCCCCCATTACTACATTTTTTAGTAAGAAGTACTGGATTTTTTTCTCAGTGCATTATCAGAAACTCTTTCGCACTCCACGCGATTGTTTAATTAAGATTAACAAATTCTACACGATTCGAAATTTTTATTTTGAGATTCATATAAAAAACGGTCAACATCTATACAACTTTCGAGATTTTTCAAGTTTTAACGGAATACTCGGAATAACTGGAATTTTCTAAGTAAAATTGCGGCAATTATCGAAATATCCTTATTTTTGTAATTTATATATTTTATGATACTTATCAATAAATTTTTTCGACAATTTTCAGTCTTGAATGTTTAGAACGCTTATAATTTCCATGTATTTTAAAATATTTCAACTCTAAGAATTTTAGAACTATTTATTTATGAGTTCTGCGAAAATTCTATCGTTTGAAAAATATTCTGAATGTGACAAAAGGTCTGAATTTTAGTAATTATCGAAGACTATGAATGTTATTCTTAAAAATGAGTTAATTTTTACAATATTACAATTCTTGCAATCACCGAAATTTTCAAATCTCTAATTACTCTTCCAATTTCCCTTATCAATCACATTTTTACAATTTTTAAAATTGCGTGAATATTTAAGTATCACAAAATTTATTGAATTAACAGAATGTCAGTCTTCTCGGATTTTTTGAAATTATTATCATTTACAGGGATCCTAGAGTGGGAAAAAATTATGAAATTATGATGGAACAACAAAATTTTCTAAAATGTTAAAAAAAGCTGAAATTTTCGAAGTAAAATTGCTGAAATTATCGAAACATTTATTTTCGTAATTTGAAAATTTTAACATACTTACAAATACATTTTTTCAATCATTTTTTGACACCTATTTTCAGAATGTTTGAAATTTAAATTTATGTTAAAATTTTTAAACTTCAAGAATTTTCATACTATTATTAATTTATAAATTTTGCGACAGTCCTGTCGTATGAAAAATATTTTACACGTGAAGAAATTTCTGAATTTTAGTAATCATTAAAGACTATGAATGACATGCATAAAAATGAGTGAATTTTTCCAATATTAAAATTCTTGTTATCTTCGAAATTTTCAAATTTACCTTATCAATCACATTTCTACAATTTTTCAAAATAATCGATTTTTTGTATTTCACAAAATTAAGTGAATTTACAGAATGTCAGTCTTCAAGGAACTTTCAAATAAGGGGATAGAAATATAAAGACATATAAGAAACATAAAGAATAGAATATAGCTAGTTGATATCTATCAAAAATACAATTATAGTAACATTAAGCATTAACTTCAAATTAAATATTTCAACGACCTTCAAAGAAAATTTTTTTTGCCACTTGTTTTACGATGAATAAAAAGTGCCGTGTCATACTCCAGTATACCACTCGATCAATAACCCACTCTTCAAAAATCACTGTTCTCGAAACGTTATGAATCTGAAGCCCGCTCGGCTCAATCCAATTTGTCGAAAAATTGCACTAACAAAACCATCCGCCTAAAAATATGGGATGGAAGAGCAACAACGATGCCATCGGAGCGTGGCCAATTTCGGGAACCACAACAAACGTTCGTGACCAATTTTATGAGAGCACAAAGTAAATTGGCCAGCCGAGAAAAAGAGTAATTCTCGAACAATCAAATGCGGTATCAAAAGTTGGAAAGTCGTCAATCTGGAGTGAAACCGAACTTTCGATGCACTAGAAGCTCGATTGGCAAGTGCTGATCAAATGATTGATGGGATCATCATTCATCATTTGGTGTTTCAAAAAATTGAGGTTGAATATCTCCATTTTTTACATCGATGATCATAAAAAACTATGCCAGAAACTCGAAGAATTGATAAAAATTATGACTAAAATTCAGAAATCTTCATTACATGAAATTTTTCATTGTTATTTGATAATGACCAGAGGTAATTAAAATATTTTTTCACACATTTCAGCTATTTTAGATTTTTCGTATATATTGAAACCGAATTTCAGCGAGAAAAAAAATTATTTCGAAACTAAGAGTGCACTGTCAAAAATGTCATTACCTTTAATTGATAAGAATTAACAATTTTTTTACATTAACGTGTTATCATTTTCGTAAACTTATGTATTGAACTGACATAAATAGACATGTTCATAAAAATTTATTAACTTGTACGCAAAAAAAAAAATTGTTGATCTTGACGAGATGGCTGAAAAGAAAATGTTGTACAGTACAGTTTAAATAACACATTAAATCATCGCTTTGTATGAAAATATTTATTCCGCTCAAACAAAAATATACAAAAATGGGAAAAATTTATCAAGAATCGCAGTGAAACGAACGCAAACAAAAACCGATTGAAGAAAAGAACTTTTCCGATATCCGTTATGTTTCAGTAGTATCAATAATTTCGCAATTCATTATTTAGCTTGGAATTTCGATTTGAATCTCGATATAAAATCCATGGCCAGGTTATCTCCTTTCCTATGCTCCAAAGCCCGGATGATATCGGAATCTGACAAAAGATAAACCTCGTTAAATCAATTTTCAATTAATAACTCTAATTCACAATTTCGAAGTTTTGATTTCTTCATAATTATGAGTATTAATAAAGCAAAAGTATTTGAATCAGACTCAAAAAAAGTATGCTCTGAAAAAAATAGATATATTATCTTTTTTTTACTTTAATAAATAATTGATGAAATATACGACAACAGACTTTTAACGGTTATTATTTGCAATTAAAGATGCAAATATTCCATTCATTTCATGTTTATGTTTATCACTTAATATCTGAAAAAAATTGATTAGGAATATAAAAAAGATCGTTTTTTGATAAATTATTTACCAGTTTTTAGTAAACTATGTAATCGTATTTTTTCTTCCTCATTTAAAACAAATTTCTCATTTGAATATTTTGCTGAACAAGCATTGCTATCGACCGTTTAATTTTCTCATCGCCATTTTATCTTATCATCTGACTATGATTACGAAAAATACTAGTATCAATGAACTTTTTGCTACTTGAACCCCTAGCAATAAAAACTAACTTCCGTTGCTCGGCCGGGAAAGTTTCAGATGGACTTGCTCCAAAGATTCTATCGACTGATCTAGCCCAGTTTCAGGTACGGCGCTAAATGGCAAAAAAGCTTCCGCCATAAATCTCGTCCGGAATAAATCCTTGTCTTTGACTTCCAACGCCACAATCGCATTTTCTATTTCCCTCTGTTCACTTGTTAAATCGCTGTAAATTAAATTAGAGTCGTTCAAAGATCAATGATCCGCAGAGTAATTGCTTCTTTATCGAAGCAACGTTGAGAAAAAAAAAGATTTAGTATAGACTTCTGTGAATTGGTAAACTAATTGATTCGATCGCTTGAGCTCTTTTCCAATCAAGAAAAAAAATACGTCGTATAACGTAGCGCGACGTAGCGCTACGTAGCGCTGCCATTTGTAAAATTCTTGAAGCTTAAAGTTTTATATTCTACAGAAACACTTTCACGATTGTAACAAAGAAACAAGCCAATTCACAGTCTTATCAAAAAAGTATCCGTAATTATCTTGTACGGAAGAAAAACGTTTTTGAATTAGTTATCTCTCAGAAACTTGTGTACCGAAAAAAAGCAAGTCTTGAGGGAAAAAAAAACTTGCAATTACCACTACGCTGACAACATGGAAAAATAAGTGGAGCACGACATTGTCTTATATTTGTCTGAAAACAGTGCAAACTTACAAGCTAAAAGTTTCGTCGAACAATGGGTACAATGTCTCTTTCAGCACCCGAGTTTTCACAGGCTTCAAGTCGGCGAATTTCTCCTCCGGCAGCAGTTTTATTTTCACGTACGGATCGCATTTCCCTGCAAAAGCAAAAAAGCAAACGTACAAGCGATATCTTTCAAAATCGAAACACTCGTTCTGGGACATTTTTCATACCGGCACAAAGATTTCGATAAACTAACTATGGGACATGCATTTTCGGCAAACAAATCGAGAAAGGTTTGCGAATACCGTGGATGTTTGCTTTCCAAACACTTTTCTTTTTGCCTCCCGGAAACTCTTTCAAAGAGATTCCATTTCGTGTGGAACCAGGAGGATAGAAGTTCGACATATGAGGGAATGGAAATTGAAACTAGTTGAGACGGAAAATTGTCCGAAAATCTTTTTTCTAGTTATTTGGAAAACTTAACATTTTACATTATCAAGCGATTAACGCTGTAGCTAGGAATTTTTTTGAAGGAATTTTGTGTGCAAAGTTGTTTTAGCGCACCTAAAAAATAGTATAGTTTTATTATTAATTATTAACATAATAATAAATCGATTTGTGAGAAAAGTGTAGAATCCTAACTGAAAACTAACTATTAAAAAAAAGGATAGATAGAAATAAATCCGGGTTACACTCAACTATCCTGAATAATTCATAGGGTCAAATATTTCTCAACCAATGGAAAACGAGTATTAAAATACAGCGGAATAGCTACTTGAACCGGGTCTCGCCGCAAAGTTTGAAGCACGCTTAAAACTTTGGTTTATCTTTTTTTCAATTGCGAGGGAATAAAGGAATCAAAAGCTTTTGAGTGCCCCCAAACAACTTTCTACAGGGAACAGCCACAATCGACCACAGTAAAAAAACTTATTATTCTACTTGTAATTCGATTGAAATTTCGCAGATCAGCAGTTTTATCGTGCATAATTTTATGGAATTCATTTCTCATTTGTAAACTTATTCTTTCATCACTTTACAATGAAATTATCAATTATTATTATTGCCGTTTTTCAATATTTTCTTAGGATTCTATCTTTCGATCTTCTGTCAGACAAAAAACTAAAAGTTCGAAATAGCTTCGCATGCGAACGAAAGGTTGATAATGTAAAATTGAATGAGCTTTCGAAAATCCTCTAGTTCTAGAGCATATAAAGCTCCTCCACCCACACCTCCCCGAAATCATTTATTCCGACGTTTTTCCGTTCTGATAGAAAATTTACGTAATGACTGATTCATAAAAGCTCCGATTCGCGTTATTATCGATCACTCCTCGAGCGTCCTGAATGTTTAGTCAACGCCTGAATGACGAAAATAAAGCACGTACTCGTTTAACAATGCGTTTATTGTTTGAACGACAAAATGTTGAATGAAGTATTGTTCGATATGCAGAAACGGCTATGTCATTGGAACTGCACTCATCATCGGAAAACTTCTCAAACTCTCGAATTTTAGTCTTGAAAAAAAAAAAACCGCGGCTCCAGTATGGAACCTTTTCATGCTATCGGAGTTAGAAGAGCATCGTTCTAAGAATGTACAAAAATCGATGCTCTTAGAGTATAATGGCGAATGCTATGTAGATCTAAAAAGACTTTCAAGAAATTTCAATTATTTTTAGAACATTAGAATTGTTCCAAGATCCAATTTTTAGTTAGAATAAACGAAAATTCCTGTTACTTCTACTTTTTCTTCTTCTTATCACAAAATAACTTGGGTGTGTGTCGTTGGACACCCGGTAGAAGAGGAACACCGCGTTATTTTGTTCGCTTTCTGTAATTTTTTCGCTTTCTGTAATCTGCAACAATGCAATGAATATAAATATGTCTATTTATAACAGCTATCCTTGTTATCCATTAAAAAATTGTGCAAAAATTTGTTTAAAAAGATTATTTGAACAAAAGCATTTTACAAAAGCAATGTCAAATTCTAACTCATCCACCCAAAAAACCATGAAATAGACATTTATGTTGTGAAAATAGAATTGGTAATGAATTTGTTTAAATAGAATGTTAAAACGAAAGAATTTAACATAAACAATGTCAAATTCATACTCAGCAACCTAAAAAAGTATGAAAAGGACATATATATTGTGAAAATGAGGTTTTTGATAAATTTGTTTAAAAAGAATGTTTAAACAAAAAAATTCTACAAAAACAGTAGTAAATTAAAACTCAGCAACATAAAAAACCATGAAATAGACATATATGTTGTGAAAATGAGGTTATTGATAAATTTGTGTAATAGAATGTTTAAACAAAAAAATTCTACAAAACCAAAAATTCAAACTCAGCAACCTAAAAAACCATGAAATGGACATATATGTTGTGAAAATAAGTTTGTTAATTGATTTGTTTAAATAAATTGTTCAAACAAAAAACTTTGACAAAAACAATGTCGTATTCTAACTCATCAACCCAAAAAACTATGAAATGGACATATATGTTGTGAAAATAAGATTGTTAATCAATTTGTTTAAACAGAAAAATTTTACAAAACTAATGTCAAATTTCAACTCAGCAATCTAAAAAACTATGAAATGGACATAAATGTTGTGAAAATAAGATTGTTAAAAAATTGGTTTAAGTATAATGTTTAAACAAAAGAATTTTACAAAAGCCATGTCGAATTCTAACTCATCAACCTAAAAAACTATGAAATCGACATATATGTTGTGAAAATACGATTGTTAATAAATTTGTTTAAATAAATTTTTCAAAGAAAAATATTTTACAAAAACAATATCAAATTCAAACATTGCAACCTAAAAAACCATGAAATGTACATATATATTGTAAAAATAAAATTATTCAAAAATTTGTTTTCATAATTTGCTCAAACAAAATAACTTCATAAAAACAATGTGAAATCCTTAATCAACAACCCAAATAATAAAAAAATTTTTTTTTGAAAAAAAGAATGTTTTGAAAAAAAAATTTTGAAAAAAATTTTTAGAATAACAATTAAAAAATCATCATTAATTTATTATGATATTTGTAAATGATTTCTATCATCCAAACGTCAACTTTTCGCCAACTTGACAGCGTGACGCTAAAAGCGTGATGCTAAAAGCGTGATGTGAAAAGCGTGACGCTGTCGTTACGGATTGACCCCCCGGGAAAAGAAGTTCCACTCCAAAAACCAGTAAACTAAATCGAATCGAATTCAATTGTTCGTGGAAAAACTTGTGAAATTCACTGAGGATTCCGTCACGAATTATTACGAGCGCCGTAAGCTAAATCACTTACCATTGCTGTCCATCGGCGTGAGGTTCCTGCCATTGAGAACCTTGATTGTAAGCGCGCTGTCGATAAATCGTGCCTGCACTGTCACCATTCCATGCCTCGAATCCTCCAAATTATTCTGCTCCAGGAGCCTCTCTTGGTTATAAAGATGAATCAGTTCAGCAGTCTCGACCCCGTAAAGTTTTAACAATTTTTCGATTTTTTCTAGTACGCGCACGTTCGACGTTTCATCCGCTCCGAGGTTGAAAAATCTTATTAAGGTGTCAAGAGTGCGATGTAGATTTGAATAAAATGATGGTGGTCGTCTTTTCTGAAGAAAAAAGGAAAGAGTTGATATTAAAGAAAGGAAAGAAATCGTGTGACTATTGATGACGATGTGTACTTGAAGAATTTACATGAATATTATTTTTATTATCATAATATATGTATGTAGATAAAAATTTTCAAACGTAAAGTATTATTTAACAAGATTATCAAAGTATAATCTTATACATTTTTCATTAAATACAGTAAATAAGAAGTATCGAGTATATGAGCTGGGCTGGTTCTGGCTCCGAGGGTATTACTATTGTAGGACATGAGAAATTTCACTAAGTGAAACTTCTTATGAACGTTAAAAGTTGAGTGAGTCAGTGGGATCAAGTTTTTTTCATAACATGAAGATATATTTATTAAATATTCTAAAAACAGTGACTTAACATCTAAACTCGATATACCTCATATCGCATGCATGCAAATGCAGAAATTCAATTCTCGAAACTTGACGATGTTTTTCAAGTACTTGGTTGATTTTCCGTTTGAAGAGGAAGAAGAAAAAAAATTGCCCGATATCAGAGATCCGGTGACTGAAAACTGACCTCGAGATTGTTGTTAACAAGCTGGTGAAGTGTCTCTGCCATTATTTCCCAAATGACGTGCAGAATCCGCTCGAAATTGTCCTCGTTGAGGTTCTCGTGCAACGTGGACAAATTGGAGTCCAAGTACTGGAGCAGCCTGTCCATCGCGTTGCTGCTCGTGTCTATCAGTTCAGCGCCTTCGGTCAAGTACCTAAATCGTTTGTCGCTCGTCAACGGGGCCATCGCATTTTGCACTGATTATATAAAATGTGTCACACTTCACGAGCCTATATATATTTTCAAGACTCACTTTTCACGTTTCGTTGCCTTAAAATAAAAAATCACAACTGAAAAATTGCCTGGGAAGAAAAGGACCTTACCCCTTATAGGAAATTGTTCAAAAACGAGATAAAACTGTGACTTTTTGCATTATTTAATCATAAGATTTGAGAAAATATTTGGAACATGGAATTACATACAGAATTTCCATGTATGTTTCCTTTCGAAAACCATCTGCTCGAAGCACGAAATCTTAGGTAGACGTCGAATCTGAAACTCACCTGCGCATGGCAGGTGCCATTTTGTTAGCAACGACTTCAAGGAGAAGCACGATTTTCTCTTTCACGGTGTCGTTCGCGTTTTCAATGATGAGCCGCAAAGTTTGACGGCACCTTTCGGCTTCCTGTTGAGTCTTGTTCTCTCCTAGATTATCGATTATACCCTGAAGCCCCAAATCCTCGGTGAACGGAATGATCGAGGTTCTAATGTAATCTATGTTATTGATGGCATAGCACCACGTGTTTGACACGTGAAACTTTTTCTCGTAAACGCTGCTGGTGTTTTCTTCGTCCTGTTCCCTTTTTTCCGTTTTTTCTGACATCATGTCGGCGTATGCCATGCAGCATTTGCAGATGTCCTTTACATGAAAAAGACTGTTTTCAAATAATGTTTAAATTAAAGTAAAATAATTAAAATTAAAATAATTTAAACAGCGATGCCTATACGATCGTGTTTTTTTTATAGTTGAAGTATATGGAAATTGATTTATTCGTGGAAAAAAGGTTGCTGCAAGTCGATGGACGTCGTCCTTGAGTAATGATCGAGATATTATTTTGGCTCGGGGTGAAGTTGAAAGTCATCGAATGTGGCGAATGCAAGATACTGTCGATCGTGATTTATAGGCTCGAGCGGAAAATAAACAGCAGTGAGTTTTTCAAGTGTCTCGGGTGATCAAAAGTCAAGGATAAATAATGATTAAAGGAGTGTGATGACAAAGACAAACAAAATATGATTTCGTGTCTTCATACCAATGTTACGCGTCATCTTTCATCAATGAACTGACATAAAAAAATTAACTAAAATGATGTTTTCTAGATATTACGAAATCAAATTATATGCTTGATACAAATGATCATTTATTCAACGTGTCGTTGAAAACAAATTATAAATTTATTATGTATCGTGTTTCAAACTGTTAAACTGTTAACTTTTCACAACACCAAATTCAGAAACTGCAGTTTTGCATGCGTTCTCGAAACAAATGGGGGTTTCTTTAGATTCTTACGTCGATGATTTTAGCGACGAACATGTAGGAACCCTCGGCGTCGGGCCAAGAAAGCTGCGTCCAGAACACTTTAATCTGGTAAAATATAGTGAGTGTGTCGACCGCGCTGGAGCTGTATTTCACGCTGGAATCAACTGGTTGCAACGTGTCGTACTCAACGGCCCGCTCGATTCTGCGGATCGCTTTGTACATGGCGATTTCGAGCCAGTGAGCGACGCCGTCGCGAAACCACTCGTGACAGCTCTGGACTTTCATACAATCGAGGTCGTCGGTGCAAAGAATGCGACCCAATCTGAGGGATATCGAGCGTTCGTTGCGATATTAGATATTGATTGAACGTGATTTCGTGCAAAGCATTTAAGCTTCTTTCGAAAACCATTTTTACAGTAACAGTAAATTTTTCTCAGGTATGAGGAACTCATAAATTTACTGAAGCAATCCTGATTACTTTGATTGAAAGAATGATGACGTTGATTTCTCACTTAGAAGTGAGTAAACTCATGTGTACTTAATACATGGATACTGCGTCGATTGATAAGTTGCACTTACGCTGAGTATCTTTGAAGAGTGAGGTAGAGCTCAAAGAGCGTCGTGCCAAGGGAAAGCTCGGCGACGTCGTCGCTGCTATTCGCATTGACGCGCTTCAAGCGGCCGCATATTCCTTCAACGACGGTCATGCACATTTCACTTATGCGCTTCTCGTACATCACATACAACGTTTTGGCATAAGGGAAATTCATTTTCCTGGACGTCACACAAAACGAAATAAAATAACTTGTGATCATGGATCCGAACAAAGAATAACGAAAATTCCCATAAAGACGTCTTATACTAACTTTATAAAATACTTGTCGTAAACGTCCATAACTTTTTGGAGATCGTTCCTCACCAGTTGAACGACCTTGATATGGTATTTCAGCGCCTCTTCATCCATGTCGGCGTTATAAGTTTCTTGGCTCAGAATGTAATCGAACCTGCAAAGCGATAAAAATAGGGGAGGTAGACACAAAATCGGCAAAAAGTTGGGTCGTCGCGTTCATTTTTTATCTCGTAAAAATCGCTGTTAAACGCACCATTCGACGCCACCCTGAACAACCGTGTACTCGAGCGCGCGCGTTACGTCCAAACTTTCGTAGCCGTAATTCCTCAACCACCCGTACGACTTGGACGGGAAAAGTTCCACATTCTCCGGGATCGTCAAAGAGGACAAAGATGACAGAACTCTGTGTAAAAAACGAAAAAGTTGTTAGTGACATGTTGGAATTTAGGATGTTGCCTATGAAAAAAGATCACCTGAAAATGATTGTTCGATAAACAAGTTTCTCTCTTTGATAGGTTATCTTTCGTAAATAAATTTTTTTGCATACTCTATTTTTTTTGCAATACTCTACTCTCTACTCTCAATTTTTTTGAAATACTCTAATGTCATGATAATTTATTATTAGTTTCAAGAAAAGTAGTTCGAAAATACTTCTGAATGATTCTAATACTTGTTTTGTTGCTGATATGTACCTACCTCTGGTGATTTTGATTCTTAAAAAAACAATGTACAAATTTGTAGAAGATCGATCTAATAAAATTTTCATTTAGAAATTTTTTTCAAAATAGCAACCTTATAAAAACCTTACAATTAAGAGAAGTTTTCCTTGTAACATTCTATTTCCTGTAGAAATTTTTAGGAAATTAGTTTGTTATAAACATTTTTTTTGGTATGAAATTTATAAAAAAATTCGTTCTATAAGAAATTCGTCTGTTCAAACAAGTTTTTTAAAAAATGTGTTTATTTATTTTTCAGGTTATTTGCATTCCTTACTTCCAGTTACTGACTATACTATCGGAATTTCTTTTATTCTTCATTTTCAATGTTAAAATTCTTTTAATACTTTTTTTCAAGTTTTTGGGGAATATTTTATATTTGAATATTGAATATGTAATGACGTTCATAATAATAATTATTTATTCTTTAGAAGATTCTGAAATTTTTGATTAAAGTGTAACTGGTTTTAAAAAGAAAAATTTTTCTTCTAAAATTCTATTTCATGTAGAAATTCTTTAAAAATAATTTTTTCATAAAAATTTTTGTATGTATGAAATTTATAAAATGATTCGTTTCATAAAAAATTTTTCTTTTTAAACAGTTTTTCTGAAGAAATGTCTTTCTTGATATTTTAGGTTATTTGTATTTTTTATTTCCAATTCATGACTTCATTTTAAGAGTTTCCTTTATACTACTTTTCCAATGTTATTATTCTTTTAATACGGTTTTTTTATAAAGATTTCGCAAAATATTTCATATTGAAATATTGAATAAATAATGATGTTGCATATTATTCATTTATTATTTTTTATATGATTTTGAAATTATTTATCAAAGTGTAACTGGTTTTTATTACAAAATTTTATTGGAATTATATTAAAAATTTCATTTCCTGTAGAAATTTTTAGGAACAAAATTTGTCAAAGAAATTATTTTTTGTATAAAAAAATAAAAAAATGTGTTGTAGAAGAAATTGGTCTGTTGAAACAGTTTTTCCGAAAAAATGTCTTTTTCAAAGTTTCCATGTTATTTGTACTTTTTAATTTCAGTCGATGAATACATTTTCAGAGTTTTCTGTATTCTTTGTTTTCACTGTTAATATTTTTTTAATACGGTGGATTTTTAACAAGATTTCCCGAAATATTTCGTATTGAAATATCTAAGAAATAATAATTTATCATAATTGAAAATCTTAATTTTTTTTTTAATTTTTAAATTTTTTATGAAAGTGTAACTGGTTATTGTAAGAAAAAATTTTATGATAAAACTCTATTTTCTGTACAGATTTTTAGAAGATAATTTTCGCATAAAAACTTTTTTTTTTGAATCAAATACATGAAAAAATTCCTTTTTTCAGAAACTTGTATATGTAAACAGTTTTTCCAAAAAAAAAGTCTTTCTTAATTTTTCAGGTTATTTGTATTTTTTTATTTCGGATGATGACTATATTTTCCGAGTTTCCTTTATTCTTATTGTTAGTTTTCAATGTTAATATTTTTTTGTTGCTGTTTTTTTAAGAACATTTTGCCGAATATTTTATATTTTAATATTCAATAAATGATAATATTTCATAACATTAATTTTTTTTATAACATTTTCAAATTTTTCATAAAATGGTCACTGGTTTTTATGAAAAAATTTTTCTTATAAGGTTTTTATAAGGTCACTATATAAGAAAATTTTTTATTAAGAATTTCATAAGGTTGACTTTTTAAAAAACGAAATTCTTATAAGAAATTACTGATTCATATAAGAATTTCGCCATTATATATTAGAACCAACATCAGTGAGCACGCAATTCAGATTTTTTATCGATTTTAGCAACGATTTTCTTATATATAAAGGGCAAGCTATAATTTCAGTTTGCATGAAAAATCACGCACAATCGACCGCTGCACAAAAATCTGTATGTATAATAAATCTTTGCAAACAGCTAACAACGCAGAAAAAATTTATGCACAATAGATACCATCCCCAACCCAGTGATAATAATTTCAACAAAATCAGAACCCAAACCTTTTCCAGAACTTACCCAAGAATCGCGTTGAGCTGCACAATGGAGCTCTTCCCCTCCACGGGAAACTTCCTGATCTTCCTGACACAATTCAAACAAGAATGCAGAATCCTCTTAGTAGCGTCCCAGAACAACCTAACCTCGTCGTCTGAGAAAATGTGCGAATTTTCCACGTTCTTTGCTAACACCCGAATCAAATCTTCGAAAACTGTGAAGCTCAAGGGATGTTCCTGATGCACCTTCGTGTACTCGATCCACTTTGCCAGGCAAATCTTGGGAGGTATCAAAGTGCGCTGCACGCTGTGCTGCAGGATCAGCGACTGGGATGCTGGGGACCATTTCTCTACCCAACTGTATTTTGGACTTTTGTCTAGTTCGAGTTCATGGAGAAGGAGGATCCGGAGCAAATGGCGATGTTCCTGAGTGGCGACACGGACCTGGTGCTCGGCGCCGAAGGAGAGATTGAGCTTGACCACGCCACGTCGTTTAGGTTTGTTCTTCTTCTCTAACGGGTACCACATGCTGTGGCCGGCTACAGGAATGTCCTAAAAGACGTTTGACATAGTCAATGAAGGATTTCATTCTCAAGTCAATTTGGTGTACCTTCAAAGGAATTCTAGTGCGCCCGATAAACTCGTTATCGTGGTTCCCCGTGGTCGCGGTCACTGCTATTTCCTTCGCTAATTTTACGAGCCCTTTGACGCCCTTTACGTTCTTCATTTTGCTCATTTTTTCGGGCACTGTTTCCGCAGCGTCAAAGTCCCTGAGGATTTTTTGAGGTCAACTGTGTGATACTGACAAGGGCTTGATTTTTGGAAGGCGGATTTTTATAGAATTTGGTACTTTTCTTTTGTTTGGATACTGAAGTATGTGAGAGAAATATTTTTCTTGAACGGACATAAGTTTACAGAAAATATCTTGCAATAAATAAATTTTTTTTTTACTGTATTAGGATACTAAGAGTATGACTGTATATTTGTTCAACGAGTCATTGTTTATAACTTGAAGAAAATAAGTTCACTAGGAACATCGACAAGAATAAAATAAAAATGAAACGAAATTTACAAAATAATTATGAATATAATATGATAATATTTAATATTAATAATATAATCAATCAAATGGAATCAAAATGAAAGATTCGAAAAAAATATAAGTTGGCAGAAAATGATTATATAAAATAAAAGTTTTTATAATATGTGAAGAAAAGACAGAAAAATATATTTTAAGACAAGTTTATAAAATTTTTGTAATTCCATAGTTTAGTGGCGTAGACAAGGAAAAATCTCGAAGGCTTAAACTTTTGTCTAAATTTGACTACAGTAAGTTAGAGATTCAAGTAAATTAAGTTCTTCATTCCATGAAGATATTTCAAAGTTTTCGTAAATTTTTGTATAATTTAAAGCAGTTGATAGATCAAAACCATTTTTCAACAAATCCTTATTTTTTTAAATTGATTTATGTTTGAGAATTCTCTCAAGATGTTAAAAATCTGGGTCAACAAGAAAGTATTTTCCTGTTTTCAAAAGCTCCACGATTGGCCAAATTTAGCGCGGGTCATAATTCGTCAGCTCTCACTTGACGACACGCAATGTGACTCAACGTCAGGGACACTTTTTCATGATTTATGTGGCGGTATGAAAAACTGAGCATTTCCATGCGTTTCGTTTGAACGTGATTTCACAATAAATAACGTCGTTGAAAAACAGTATTTTATTTCAAGGGTTTAAAGCTTGACGTAACAGGATGTTCCGCAGTTTCATGGAACTTACCATATTTCGATTTGAAGAGCATCGCTTTCTGGATCTTCCAGAGGCCTGTAACAAAATGAATTGTGAAAAAATTATTATGACCAATTTTTTCAATTATGTTTGTATGTTCAAACCTCACCTGATTTTGAATAGAATTTTATATTATTTTATGTAAAAGTACAAGAAAAATTTGTTTTTACTTTTAGCTTTTAAGGTTCAAAAGTAATATCATCATTTTGGACATGTAATTTGCATTGTCAGCAGAAATAGAACTTGTATAAATAAAACTCACAAATCGAAACACTCCTCCCAATCGGGCGTCAAAGTAGAAGTTTTCACCGCTGTGTTGTACCTCCTCGTCGGTGCAGACTCCAAATAAAGTGTGCAAAAAGGATCGCTGAAACCATTGGGGTCTTTGGAAACGAGCTCTTTGGCCTCGATCACTTCCACGTACAACCTCATTTCCGGCGCCTGCTCATCCGACAAGGGAAAAAAAAATAAAACGCCAATCAAAGCGATAGTTCTGTTCACGAGTCATTGCGTTACCACCCCGATCTAACATAACCTGACTCAAAACCTTCAGCATGTGAACTAATTTTTTATAAAAAGTTAGAGAAAAAAAACCTCATACTGAAATACGTCTTTGAAAAGGAATTGAGTTTCTTACCAAGTTTCGTTTGATGTGGTTTTTAATTGAAAAGTCTAAAGCATATAGGGAATTCATTCATTGCTGAAAAATTTCTAAAGTAGATATTTAAGTGTATTTAAAAACTGTCAATCTTAATTATTTTATTAGGGCGACTATGAAACGTTTCGCTCTCAAAGTTCGTTAAACGAAACTTGTAGTAAAGTGTCCCCTGAAGCAGGAACGCTCGAGGGTCGTAATAATGTAGGAAAAGTTGGTAGACGATGAGTCGGGGTTAAAGTTCAAGAGCCACCCACCTCCATATTTCGCGTCTTATCCAAAACTCGCTCGTGAGATTCGTCGTCAACCTTAAATGCCTGTCTTAAATGCTCGAGCAGCACTTCTTGGCTGCACTCGTTCGATACATCGAAGCCAATTTGGTTCTGTGTCATGTACACCATGGTCGAGTAGAGTTCCTCGATCTGTGTGAAAAATCCGACAGTTTTTTTCAAATTTTCTGCCATGGAAAATCGAATACTTCTCAGAAGAATTATAGTAATAATGTTTCTGATTATGCAATCAATCAAATCATATACAAGTGCTGGATTCCTCCAGTTGTTTGTGAAAAAAATTTCAGTAGTTGAGGTAGGTGAGTTCGGGCGCACACAAGGAGGGAGAGGATGAGTGGGGATCATCGCAACACTTCTAGAGAAGCACGGTAGAGGTGGAGAGTGCGCCAGAATTCTCCTAGCTTAACTACTGATTCTGTTACGTAATGTTAATTGTTTGTTTCAACGAAAAATTGTGATAGTAAAAGAAGAATATTTTCACTTTCTTTTAAGCCCTACCGTTAGAAACGTCATCGATTCAAATTAACTTATGTGTATTTGAGTAGTAGTATAAATCATAAACTAGTGATTTAACATGTGCATAATGCATGTGATGTTGAAAATAAATAACTACATAATAAAACATGTAAGGAGATACAAAAATTATTTTTATAAGTATAATTTTATAAAGGCTTCTAGCTTTAAAATAGCAATTTTTTATGAAGATAGCAAAAAAAAAATTACTGTAATATTGGTTTAAGTATTTTTTATGAAATCGAACTATGAAATTAATTTTTGGAGTAGAACAATATAATGTATATTTATTCAATACGACGTATTGAATAAAACTTTTGTAATTATTATTTCCCCAAATTTACTCTATATAATATTATACAACTTATACTCTGAAATTCATGGAGACATTCGTACAATTTTTTCGAGTCTCAGAGAAAAATAAAAGATACATAATATTACGTCATATTATTTATAATTGTGTCTTATATTGTTGGTTACTGGAAATTGCATAACACACATTTTCTTAACTTACAAAAAATATCTACGTTCATGTGAAACGAATAATAACATGAATTGATAAAAATAAGAATAATTCTTTATATAAAAAGTCACAGAAATTTGAAAGAACATAATTGTTCATTCTAAAAATAATTTTTACAAAAAGCTTCATAGACCAATTTATTTAAGTTCATAAATTCTCACAGTGCAATCTGCAATGTAAAGTTCATTTACGATTTTCAGAAGCTTACGAGAAAATTCACGTATTTATACTGCCTGCACAGTACCTGTAATTATAATATTTGTGATTTTTTTTTAATTACAATTTTTGACAAATCTGTTTTAAATGCAGATTTGTAAAACAGAGATTTTTGAAAAATTTCCTGTTTCACTCATAATTTTATTCATTTCAAGCATTTCAGTGAGAAATTACAAATATGGGTAATTCTGAAGACTTTCAGAAATCTTCAAGATTCTAAAAATCACAAGAAACGTTTCTGAATGTAATTTATTTTGAATTAATTTTCAAATATATTTTTTTGTTATGCAAATTGTTCATAGATACTATAAATATCGAAAATTTTGAATGTGCATCTCAAATTTTGGTACTGAACAATTTTCCTTAATCGAGGTCAAGCATTTTGAACGTGAATCTGTTCTACCGTTAGGGGACGTTAAAAATCGATGAACAACCACTCAATAATATTTTATGCGAAACTGGCTCTGCTTTCGGAATTTTAAATCGACCCACAGTTACCTCCGGAAGAACTGATGTGATACATTTGTAATGTTCTAGAAGGAGTTTCTGCTGAATTTCGTTTTGATATGATTTCAGATTATTACGTATTCTCTACAAAATCATGCTTTCAAATGAGACAATCATAAGTTTTTGGCTTGACTGGAATTAAAAAAAAAACTTTTGGGCGGTCTTACAGCAAAATATATATATTTTAGAATTTAACAAAATTTGAAGAAACAAAAACTTGCAGATGATTCAAGTAAAATTCAATGTAAAAATATTTAAAATAGAAAAAATTAATTTAATAATGTTTCATTATTACTGCTATGAAAAGTGTATTTTCTTTTTATAGCAGTTTTTTCGTTTTCATGCTAATAAATAAAAAAAATTCAAATGAAGGATCTTCACCTCGAAAAATCAATATAAAAATGTAAAAAAACTTTTAAAAAACCCAATTCAGATTTAAATAATATTTGTGGTCTGGGTTGATCTATTCCCAGATGTAGATTTCATTGCCACTCTGAATTAGAACGAGAATAGAAGTGAGCCGACAAACGAAAATAGCCTGAAAAAGTTCAAGTGCCGCGTGCCGAAGTGGCTAATGATTTTTATCCATTCCCCTTGGTATCAATGCACTCCCAAGTGAAAACAAACTTTTTCTCTTTTAATAAAACCCATTCAGTGGCGAGGAATGAAGCTTCGCAGCTCAATCAAAATATTGGAAAATGCACTTTTGTCAATTTTTTTTTATTGGACTAGGAAAATTTCTGGTTATATTATTTGTCTCTTAACGAATTTTTCTACGAAGTTCTCTTATTTCAATGAATTTTCGTTAATTAAAAAAAAATAGTTGATAACATTTTTATCTCTATACAGTTAGCTCTTAGAAATCGCATTTTCTGAAAACTCAAAAACAATTGAAATGAAACTGATAGTTCTTTCATATCATTCAAAAAAATTCGCATCACATACTAAGTTTTTATATTTACTTGACTGTCTTTATAACTCAACTTTTGCTTCAATTTGAACACGATTTAATCGTAAATCAATATTGTCATATAAAAAAACTCACTGTCATCGACCGAAGAATTTCATTTGTTCTTTTCAAAACTTCCGCCTTGGGCACACCACGAAAAGCGTTTTTACTCCAAGCTAAGGATTCCTCGAGGCCCCCACTCCCCTTTCTGGGGGTTTTAGTACGAACCATCATAACTTTATTCCCCTACCTAATCACACAAAAAATCTTATCCGACCCTAGCAGCTGCCGTGGGTATATAATGTATATAATGCAACGAAAATTGACATTGCTTGGAATGAACATCAATATACATTTACTCAATATTAATAACTATAAAAGTCATTCACAATATTTGCATTATATATGATATACAACAAAGTAACGAAAGTCGTGCAAACGATGAAAATTTTTTTTCATACTATACAATCGTTTTTATAAATCAGCTAGTGGAGATTAGTAGTTATTTTGATTTTTGCTTTAGAAAACCTCTTTTAATAAAAAAAAAATGTATGGTTTTATGTAACATTTGGAACGTAACGTATTTTTCCATTAGTGAATATTGATTTTTTATAGTAAATTTGGGAATCATAATGACAAAATCATGAAAAATTTATGTAACTTGAAAATTATCGGTTGGAATTCTAGGACTTGCATTTTTCCGATACAGAAACTTTAAGTTCTAGGCTTTTAAACGTTAGTTCTACACAGAAAAAAATGTGTAGTTCTAGAAACCATTTATTTTTATATATGAACAAACCAAAGTTTTCATTATGACAACCAATATCGAATTTTCATCATGAAAACTATAGTTGTCATAATCAAAACCTTAGTTCGTACATATTTAACTTAATGATGTAGTTGCTAAGTTCCATAACCTCAAAATTAGATGTTCCAAATTCCAAAAGAAAGTATTCAAAAAAACTGTAAGTTTAAGAGTATAATAATATGGAATCTTCATATCATGAATGTTTAATTCTGAAATAAAAAAAAATATAATATAATATTGAGACTTGTTATTTCTTGAATATGATCATGAAATTCTATACCCCATAACAAAAAAAAATTGAAAATCGTTGTCATGAGATGAAAAATATAATGCATCTTCTTTTTGGAGAAAAGATTCTCAAATACAAAAAATGTAAGATATATTTTCAGCTTCCGAAGCTCTAGAAAACAGAATTTGCAAATTATACAAATATACTAAGCCATTAGATATTGATTAATTAAATAAAAAGTTCATGAAATAAAAAGAAAACAGTTTCTAAAAAATTCTGACATTTTTACCCAAGAATGGATATCCGCAGAGTTCCTCATTTTAAAATCGAATATTCTAAATTAATAAATCATACATACGATTCTGATTCCGAAAATCATGAATTCTACAAAATAAGAATCTTTTTAAAATAAAAAATAAAAATTTATTCACATTTAAAAAAAAAATGTGAAATTTCATATACTTTTTCTTTATTGCGGGGAGTATAGCTTTTATATTCCTAAAATTCAAAAGTTTAAACTCAATTATATGTGTTAAGGCCCACCTTCCCTTAAAAAATACCACAAGTGGAAAATAATGTGTAAACTATCAATAAGCAATTATCAGGGATTGGAATAATCGAACGTTGCGAAAAATCTTGTGGCACTTGATTCGTTCGACCGGATGAAAACAAAAACAGAAACATGAAAAGCGATAAGAGGACGGTGGTCAAGGGTAAGCCGCAGCTGCGCTGGCACGCGCCATCATCGTAATACGTCTGGAGCCAGGATATTCTCTCGTTCCTGCAATTGAACCGTTTACTCGCGCATCAAACGTTTTACTTTTACCATCAACGTTACATAATTTAATGTCAACTCGATTTAGACTTGGCTTTAGTTCAACTCATTCCTTCTTTCCGTTTTTCTCGCTTCGGTCCTGCACCGAAACAGCTTTCTTTCAATTAAAATTTTATCTATCAAAGCTGTACGCGCGATCAATCTCAAACAAGAAATTCGTTTTTAAGTTTGCACGACTTTACGAGACTAATTTCATTGGCCGTAACGGATTTTTTACGTGATCGAAGTACTTTTCTCACTGCACATTCACGAAACTAGTGGGTAAGCCATGTAGCTTTTGGCACTTAATGTATAAGGTATTGTGATTTAATTGTTTTGTATTGAAATTCATTATTCATTCATCAATCAAAAGTGTACTTGTTGATTCACTTAAGATAATCATATGAATTTTTTTATGTCGAAAACTTGGAAAACGTTTTTTCTGGCAGTCTTCGCGTTGCGGGCTGGTGCCGGATATCGAAGTACACGCGCATCGGCACTGACACTTTCAAGCATGGGGCGAATAAATCCGAATAGCTTTGGGATATCGTATCGTTGATGCAGTTAAATCCGAGATAAGAGCGATGTGAAAAAGGTAGCGATGATCGCGAGACGAAGCTGCGCTTCGCACTGCCAAGAATAAAACTATGGACTGTCGGCGACCACTGAAGATGAGCCGCACTCTGGTCACGCGGATCTCGTTACTGGCTTTAACACAAACACTGCATTTGTATGATCCATTGTCGAATTTACACCTACTACGAAGATCCCTGGTTGAAATAATTCAATTGGAAAATTCAATAATTATTATTCAATTTAAAAAATCTATACAGTTAACTGATAAATTTTTAAACTGAGTTTAGAAACTCCAATTGGATTTCTGAAAAATTTTCAAAGAAAATCAGGGTTTTAGATTGCAGTTTTTAAATCGAGTTCCAAAATGAAAAAACTCATAAGAAACTTCATTAATCAACTCCATAATACTTCAAAGTCATAATTTTTAGTTCGTTATTTTGTCGCTCGTTGTAACCCTTTTTGCAGTTTTAAGAGTTCAGAAGTCGTGTTTTTAAAGGTTTTGATAGTGTACAATAGTTTTGATATTTTCGTGGTTTTTTCAACGGGTTCAGTATTCTTTTATAATTTCGACAGTTTTGAAAATAACACGATTTAAAGCCATTTTCAATATTTTGACACTGCACAAGTTTGACAGCTTAAACATTTTGTTCATTTGCTTGACAGTATTTAACAGCTTGTACACTAATTGATAACATTTTTATCAGTACAATATTATATCGTAATTATCGAAAATCTCTTTGAATTCAGAAATTTCATTATCTTTGTATAGTAAAAAACTGTTTCTCAAAATTTTTTAACTTTTAAACACTTATATTGCATATACGAGGGTCATTTGAAAAGTTTCTGGCCTTTTCAAGAAAATAACATTTTTCGAGGCACAACATAATTTATTTTTCAACATAATCTCCTTTTAAG
>JAPYZL010039947.1:0-17717 GCA_030522825.1 Platygaster orseoliae
GTTTCGCGAAAAGTTGTAGAGGACTTTTAGTCTTAGAAAAATCTGAAGAAAATTCATACAAATTATCGTCCGTAGTTTTTGATACACCCTGTATACTAAACAGTATATATAATTGAAACATCCTAAGGCGCAAATTCGAATATTTCGCTAGAAGATAATTTTATTTTTATACAAGAATAACATTATAGAGAAAATTATTTGCGGAGACTCGAAGTTTTTGCTTTCTATAATTTTTTTTAACAAACACGAACGCAACAACAAATAAAACCCACAGGGCACTGCAGGGCACTAATGTCGAAAAGTTGACTATCTGTTGACTTTAAGTCAAGTACGTTGACATGTTGACTTAAAATCAACATACAGTCGACTTTTCGACATTAGTGCTCTATGAGAATTCACGAGATGAACTTTTCAAAAAATTATTAAACAAATAACCCGAAAAATTTAATAACCAATTTTTTTGAGAAAAATTTTTTAATAAAAAGATTTCTTGTAAAACGAATTTTTCATAAATTATCCACAGAAAAAAATTTGTATAAGAAACTCTATCGGCCTGTGATTTACGTTCACCAACGTTGGTGAACGTTGGCGAACGTAAATCGCAGGCCGATAGGGAAAATAGGAAAAATAGTGTCAGTTCCTTTTTTACCGACATGGGGAATTAATGATTAATCTCTAGGGTTTATTCTAGAATTCCCCATGTCCAACAAATCAGCATTCCAATCATTTTTATATCATGATTCCAACAAAAAAGATATTCAGACTAAAATTTTGAGTATTAATAAAAATTTTTAGTAATTCTCACGTTTTTTTGTGTATTTATAATAATTTCAAAAATTCTTCATCATTTTTATAGATTTTAAATACTTTTGTAGATTGTTATATAGATTTTTAGAAATAGAATGGATGCTCTCGAACTCGAATCGAGATCGATTTTCAGTAATATTCTTAAGATTTCTGGGAAAAATAAATCTACATGAATTTCAAGCATTTTGGAGATCTCTTGTATTTTCATGTTATTAACAAATATTAAATTGTAATTGAGAAGCTGCATGGAAAAAAAATCAAATTTAGCGCGACAATTATTGTATCAATTATTTTCGAAAGAAAATCAATACGGTATTTTTTTGTTATTTTGAAAAATGATCATTTTAGAAGATATGTAAATTTTTAATTTCGTATATAGATATACTGAGTATACAAATGACGTCATATACAGTCAAAGAAAGAATGACGTCACTTGGTTTGACTTTTCAAAACGATGTATCTCCGTCAATTTTTGAGATATAGCAAAAAGAAAAAATACTTATCTGGTATTTTTCAATGAACTAAAGATATTAACAATAACAAAAATGTTCATGCAACTTGTCAATTGTAATCATTGTTTAATTAAGTTGATGACAATGATGCATGTGCTTTTCTTATGGACACAGTGCCACCAACCTAATTTGGCTTTTACTATGCATATGGACCTACTTACTGTATGCATGTATACACAATTACACATACACACGTATATTATCATATGTTATTTACTACTATTGACAGTGTTTTGACTGCTGTCTCTGGCTGTCATCATCTGCCATTGTTTTCAGTTTTGACAGTAGTCAGTTATTGTGTTATTGTAAAATTGTGGGTCATTAAAGATTGTTGCAAGAAGTCGAAGAATGGCACTCAATACCAAAAGTAAATACAATACTTGATCCTTAGCCTTGTCATTATTTAATAACGAATTGCCGTTTTTCGCAGTAACTCATTGGAAGTTCCTCTTCAAAGATGCATTCGATAAGCATCCGGGAGTATTAATTTCTACGATTGTAGCAGCTATCATGTCGAGTGCTGCCGTCGGGAATGCAATGTATCGACGAAAACACGGAGGACCTTGCAATAAATTCATGAACGTCTACACCGGTAAGATTTTCAGCTCAGAAAAATAAAGAACGTAATAAGAAGTGTTTGATTTGGAGGTTATGTTTTTTTTATTACGCAACGATCAGTTCATTTACGAAAGATTTCAGTAATGATATAATATTTGAAAATTTTGAATTTTGTAGAGAATGAAAAAATTTTTTTTTACAAGATTTGAATTTATTATAAGTTTATGTGAAAATAGGAAAAAGTTTTGATGATAAATAATATTTAGGTTTCAAAAATAATGCATGGAAGTAACAATAATAGATAATAAAATAAGTAAAAAATGATCGAAAATGTAGTTACTGTAAATTTAGAGAATATAAAAAATATTAAAAAAAAAGAAAATATATAATTAAATCATATTTTGAAAAGCACAATTCGATGATTTTTCAATACGCAGGGGACTCTGCCCCTGACTCCTACCCAAAATCCACGTATTCTTTTACGTAAATTTTATGAGCCTGAAGTTTCAAAAGTTTATGAAATAAACAAAAACAAAAAAAAAACTATTTTTCATTTCCACCCATGATTAAAATCAAAAATAATGAGAAACGTTAAATAAAATGTGTAAATATCAAAAATTAGGAATCAATTCTATCACTAGGTATGATAGAACAATTTTTTCTATTTTTTTGTTTATTTTTAAATGTTTGAAACGTCAGAGACATTAAGTTTCTAAAGTTGAACAACATTCAAAATTTGTAATAATTATTCGAGAAACGACCAATTAGGGATGAAAATAATTGGGGAAAAGGAATCATTGACACCCAACATTATCGAGCTTTCGGTCTTATATTTGACTCTCTTTAGAAATTAAAAAAACATTTAAATCTTAAAAATAAAAATTATTCCATAAATCAATAATGTGTTGAAACGTAATGAATGTAATAGTAAATGTTCGATTCATTAGTGTTTCATTATTGATAATGTTATTTGGACTTTTATTTCTTTTTTTCTTCTGGATATTATACCATATTATGTCATATATTAGATTTCGTTTATAATTGCTTCTGATTTTTTTATATGGGTTCCATTTTTCTTTATTTTTTATTTTACTGCAGCTGTATACAGAGACATTTGTTTCTACACGGATTTGTTACAGTGTACTGTATATGAATTTTGGTAAAAAACCGCGAGGAATAAATAAATTATATATTTTGTAAAATAAATTATTTACTTACAATCATAATGACTTACAGATATTTAATAGATTCTTAATTTAAATCTTCATAATTCTGTGAGGTGTAAGTAATCATACAATTATCACCATAATCAATTAATTATAAAAACCTAACTAAAAATTCAAAAATTAATCATTGGAGACAGATAAAGTCAAAACGTAAATTAAAACGACTATCAATATTAATCAGAAATTATGAACCTCAGTCAAAGGCATCACCATCCATACTAACAAATTCGAACACTAACAATAAGTAAAATACTTTTAAAAAATGTACTTAATAAAATATTAATTAATAATTTATGAATAACATTGAAAATATATTGTTAATAATAATTACTAAATAATAACAAAAATAAAATTTAAATACAAACTTATCCTTATATATAATACTTAGAACTATAATAATATTTTATTTATAATAATAAATTATAATTATTATAAATTTAATATTATTATTATAATAATACCTAAAACTTAACCTAAATAATAATAAAAATAAAATTTAGCAGGGATGTCAAATTTTATAACTAATATAAGAATTTGTTGCTTATTTCGTTGGTATATGTAGCAACATAATGAGTTAATTTCATGATGATATTGCAACATAATAACAAGTTTGATAGTATAATAAGTAAAACCCCAAATAAAAATAATAATTGTTAATTTAAATTTCATAACTCATTATTAGAAACTCTTTCGCCTTACACACAATAACTTTATTTAGATCAACGAATTTTATAGGATCGAAAATTTTTATTTTGAGGTTCATATAAAAAATGGTGAATATCTCCCAAATTTTTGACATTTTTCAAATTTTGACAGAATTTTAATAATTTAAACTTTTGAAAAATAATTGCTGAAATAGTAAAAATATCTTTATTGTCGTAATTGATAAATTTAATGTACTTATTAATAAATTTTGTCGACTATTTTTTGTTGCAAATTTTCAGAACGCTTCAAATCTACATAAATCTTGAAACTTTTCAATGCCGAGCATTTTCGAATAATGGATATATTTTTTGAAAGTTTTATCATTTAAAAATTTTTTAAATATTACAAAATTTCTGAATTTTAGTAAACATTAAAGAAAATGAATGATATTCATAAAAATAAGTAAATTTTTACAATATTGAAATTCTTGCTATCTTCGAATTTTCTACACTTTTGAATTTGATGGAATGTTCGGAATAATTGAAACTTTTGAAATGAAATTGCTCAAATTGTCGAAAAATATTTATTTACATAATTTTTAAATTTTGATATACTCATCAATAAATTTTGTCGACTTTTTTTTGGTTGCAAATTTTCAGAACACTTAAAATTTCCATAAACCCTAAAATTTTTTGACCCTAAGTTTTTTCGGACATTTGATAGTTTACGAATTTTGAAAAATGTTCTGAATGTGATAAAATTACTGAATTTTACTAATCATTGAAGATTATATGAATGATATTTACGCGGTGCACGAGAATTTAAAATAATACTTGGAGAAAAAATTTGGCGTAGCCATCTAGCGAGCACAAGTGTACTGTTTTGCACGTTAGTACATGAAAATGTAGAAAAATTTACAATATATTTAATATGTATTTTAATATTTAATATATTTAAATTCTTGCATTCTCCAAAATTTTTAAATGCTTGACAACTTTTCAAATTTTTGTTATTAATTATATTTTTACAATTTTGAAAATCCCTTGAATATTTGAATTCTAAGAAATTGAATGAATTTTCAAAATGCCAGTCCTCTTGAAAATTATAATAATTCGTGGGGTTCCTATGCAGTGGAAAAAATTTATGAAATTACGATGGAATATGGAAATCTGCTAAAATGTTCCGAATAATGTAAATTTTGAAATTACCAAGTTTTACAAAACATCTGATTTCTAAATTCTCCAAATTTTGACATATTTATGATTTTGCTATATTTTTCCCATTTTCTGATTTCTGTAAATTCATATAGAAGACTTAAAATTCACTGAATTTCAATTTTTGTAATTTTGAAACTGCCTAGGAACTCTAAATTCCTAAATCCGGCTCTGTAAATATCTGAAAAATTTTTAAAACCTTGTGAATTCTAGAAATCTACATTTTGAAATTTATGAACACACCAGAAAATCTTTCCAATCATACAAAAAATCTGAAGAAATGCCTTTTACATATGAAACTTTGAATTTCAGAGCATCAAATTCTAAAAAAACGTGTAAAACAATGTATAGAAATACTGAAAATCTATAAAAATACTGGATGTACGAAATCCTAGGAATACTAAAAAATCAGGAAAAAACAAAAAATCTATAAAATATTCAATACTGATTGAAATTTAAATTATAGAACATCGAGTTATAGAAATCTATAATGCAATTTACAAGAAATGAGAAATATCAAAAAAAATACTTCAAAGTTTCATCAATATTACAAAAATGGGAGAAATGCTATAAATCTTTGAATCTTAGAACATATTTTAGAAATCTGTATAGAAAGCCAGAAAAATATCAGAAATTTCTCGACATTGTATACTTACCTACATATTTTAAAAATACGAAAAAGTGCTAACAATTGATATAAAAGATAATGTTTTCTGATGAATTAATTAAAATATTCAAAATCGTTGAAATTTTTGATATCCTTACTTCGAATTCTAGAAATCTATAAAATTACCAAAACATACAACAAAATTTCATAAATAAGATACAATATAAAAATTCTGAATATCTGTGTAGCTATAATTTTCTCAAAAATCTGTAAAAATTTATTAATTTTTATTCCTAGAGCATCGAGTTTTATGAAGCTGTATAAATAATGGAGAAATATCAAAAACACGAAAAGTATTATAAAAAAATTAATCTACACCTCAGTTGCTCAAAAATAAACAAAATCGAATTCCATTATATTAAATATAAATGTGCGACATTCTAAACTACGAAGTTGTGCAACTTAAAAATCCCGAAATTCGAAAAATCGTACTTCCGTAAACAAATAGTCAAAGAATAATAATTGTAAAATCCTGAAAAACTATAATTTTTTAGAAAAACGCCTCGAAAATTTTGTCTGCCTACGCCTCTGTCTTCTGCATTTTTATTTTTAGAAATTAAAGTATACTGGCAATGAGAAATTTTTAATGATAAATTTCTTTTTTTTTAACCGTGGTGTTCTGATGTCTTATATTATTCAAATAATTCAAAAAATTCTAATTTTATTATTTCATAGACATGAAAAGATAGTTTATTAAATTTATTGTTCTTTCTTTTTCTAGTTTATTGTTTATTTTTATATTGAGAAAATTTTTACCATGTAAATCCGTTAATAATCAAATTTGGAATTTTGTAACAAATTTGTTTGCTATTTGTTATTTCATGTTTTATTCTATTAATTTTCTAGATTTCTTAATTTCAAGTTTTAGAAAACTTATTGCTACGTAACTAAATTTGTACTAAGGATATCTTTAGTGAAATTGGAGCTGAATTTTTTTAGTATGACCATGAAATTTGTTATTTCAGGTTTTCATAGTAATAACAAAAGTTCTGCATTCAAAGGTTATACATTTTCGAATGTATACTTTATCGCTCTTCAAAATTTACGATTTCAAGAATTTTATTATTATACCGCGTGTGCACGTTTATTGATTTCAGAGTTAAAATTTTGCGACCCTTCAAATTGTAATAGAATTTTATGATCTCCATTTTTAAATTCGAAAAATGACTTATGTTACTGTTTTTTGTATTTCAAAGTACAGTTTTCCTATTTTCAACACTTGAAAATTTCTTAATCATTACCATTCAATCGTGTCGAATTAAACTTGGTCCATTTTTAACATAAATTGAAAAAAAGAAGAAAATCATTATTTCAATGTTTTTCCGCTTCATGATATTTAATAAACAAGTAAATCATAAAAATGAATAATTCTTTAAATTTCTTGCTTTCAAGTATTTTTCTGTCCTCGTCAAGAGTCTACAAAATTATCATATAATAAACAATAATTTTATAATAAATTATTTCAGCCAATTATTCTCAAATTGATCTACTTTTTTCAGTTCTTCGCCCTGATGATCCAAGAATCAAGAAAATTCGAAACCATAATCCCTGGGCTCGTTTGGATTTTTCAGGACAAAAGTAAATCCATGTTCGGAAAAAAATGGATGAACAACAAATCGATTCATACGACTTTTGTCTATGGAGTCTTAGAAAAATAATTATTATTACAGCCTATCATTGTATATAAATATTATTTAAATAAATATTGTTTAATGATTCAGACACTTGATTAACGTTTTCTTTTCCTGCCCCACCCATTTTATTATTCAAAACAATGGATAAATAGGGAAAAAAAACACATAACACTACATGAAAGTTTGTACTTTATGTATTTCACAAATAAAAAGTTGAAAACCATGTTTGTTATCAATTTGTTCAATTATAATTGCATCGAATAATCCATATGATACAGTAACGCGATTGCTTACAATGCATTTTTTCAAAAACCTTCGCACCCAAACATACACGCATTGTACTATTTCGCTTTGGAGCGCCTGACAAGGAAAACCTACAAATACGAAGAAAAAAAAGTCCAACACAATATTATTCTAACGTACTGAAAAATGCCTCTCGAGTTAAGGTTAAAAAAAAGGACTTGCAATAGCGAGTGGTACGGGGACTTTATTTGCATGTTTCCAAATGTAGCGCTTAACGTAAAAATACAACTACGACGGTATTGGTATATATCAATGTCAGAAATGCGTACGTTTACCGCAATATGTACATGCATTTGCAAAACCTCTCAAAAGCTTCATTCCTCTCTTTCTCCATCTCGAAGGACAAAATACTACTGGCACAATCAAAGCTTGATTTATTGTTCGAAAAAAATTTCATCATTTTATTTCACCTTGCTCGCGTAAGACAGAAAAAGAGAGACGATGAAAAATAATAAAACAAAACATAGAAAACTGCATGATTCGTCCGACGACGCTTTAGTCACTTTTTCTGTCAGGAAAAAAATTTGATATAAAAAGAAGAATATAAACGAACAAAAAAAAACTCGCGACTCGCTGTTCCAGCCTCTTACGCAAATACGCTTAACTGAAATATTGGTAATAGACGTGGGACGCATTTCGCTGTTTAGCCATTGAGCTTGAAACAAGAGTTGACGATAAATGCGTGGCTAAAAAGTGAGTCTAGGTTACAGACAACTCTTGCCGATACTACCAACATTGACGACCAAATCAACATTTAAATAAAACGGGGGTGTAGAGAATAGCCATTCTTAACAGCGGATTGTTGATTTTGTGACGATCGAGTACATGTATTAAACTGTATTAATCTTGCTTAAATCGTTAAAGATGCGTATCTTTGGCTCTTGGTCAGCTTTTCTCGTCATATTTCGTTTTATTTTGTCCATCTTGTTCTTGTGTTCAGTCCTGTGGCATGGCGATACTTTAATAGCGATCAGAATTTTCGTGAACGCTGTAACACAGGAAACAAAAAATGCTGTATTAAAAACATGCTCTCTTATAATGAAAAATATAGAAAGAAATTATGAAAAATTCTGAAAAGGAATGAAATAATTTTCTAAAAATATTACATGTTACCAGTTTTTAAACTCTAAATTTTTTTTTCCAAAAAATTCAGTCCCAATTTTCATTTCCGAAAAATTCAGTTCCAATTTTTTGTCCAAAAAATTCAGTCCCAATTTTTATTTCCAAAAAATTCAGTCCCAATTTTTATTTCCAAAAAATTCAGTCCCAATTTTTTCCAAAAAATGCAGTCCTAATTTTTTTGAGGGGCTGAAATGAAAATAAAAAAAAGATTTTTGGTAGAAAATGAAAAAATTCTAATAATTTGACGGATCGTATAAAATATTGGCAGAAAAATAAGTGACATTGTAATAAGTTGTTTATATGTATAAAAGAAGTTAACTGTCAAATTCGAATTTCATTTCAAATCGTATGAAAAAAATTTCTCGGAAAAACTTATTTTGGGAATTAGAATGTCAAGAAAAAATTATTTCTGGAAAATTTGGACATTAGGAAAAACTTTATTTAGGGGAAAGAGATTTTTGGGAAACATTTTTTCTTGGGAAAACAATTTTGGAAAAAGTTTCCCTCCACCTATATGGGATATAGTAAAACTTATATATTTGTCAGTCATTAAAAATGTTTCATTTCATTATAAAAAAGCGAAATTCCACCACAACAATTATTAACAAACGTTAATTTTTATTCTTACAACTTTGAAAAACGAATTTACGTCTGAAGTAATAAATAAAAAAATTAATATAAATAAATGATTTAATGAGTAAATAAAATACACAAACAATAAACATAGAATAATATAATAATTAAAAATTGTTATTTTTGTTCATTATACAGAAATCGTCACAATTTCAAATTTTGTATATAAATATAAATTACTTTCCACAGAAATTTTTACATTTCAGCATATACTTCAATTTCGATCAACAAAACCCAAAATTCGGAAGTTGCATGGAAAAAAAAGAAATTTATCAACTATTTTTGAAAAAAAATCGATACGTATTTTTTTGTTTCTTTGAAAAATGATCATTTTTAAAGATATGTAAATTTTTAATTTCGTCAATCAAATTTTTAAATCCATCAAATTAATTAAATCAGCAATAAAAAAAATGTAGCAACTTCCCAATTTTAAATGTTCAAAATTGTAAATTCAATATTCCTTTCTGAATTTCGAGTTGAAAATTTTTTTGCCACTTTTCACAAAACTCAAAATCAAAAAAGTTATTCAAGTTTGAAACTTAAACAATAATTTTTTTAATTTTTGACCCAAATTTTTCTCATATTTTTCTGAGTCGAAAAATCTTTTGACACTTTTCATAAAATTAAAAATGAAAAAATATATTCAAATTTGAAATCTTTAATATCTTTTTTGATTTTCAGTTTTGCAAAAAGTGGCAAAGAAATTTTAAACTCTAAATTCAAAAAAGAATATTGCATTTCTTTTTGGTGTACACCCTGTATATCAAATTTGAAATTGTGACGAAATCTATATAATGAACAAAAATGCCTATGATTAACAATTTTATTATTTCATTGTATTTATTTGTTGCTTGTGTCTTTTATCCATTTGTTACATGTAAATACAAAAACTGACTCTTGTTATTTGTTGGTAATTGTTATGGTAAAATAACTATAATACCTGCATTTTGTATAGCCTTTGTGTAATGACTAAAAAATCAATCAATTTTAATATACTACACAATAAAAAATTTGTTACACCTCCAAAAGTACCTCACATGAACAAGAAAAAAACCTAAATATCATGAAACCTCTCAAAATGCAAGAAAGAACATGTTAGACCGATGGTCGATGATTAGGCATGTGATGTGGCGCCCCCATGTCGATTCCGAAAGCTCGAAAACTGACGATTTTAAGCGCCTTTGTAGGATGATTAGTGATTCCTTGTTACATTAATATTAGAACAACAAAATCACTAGTCTTCCATACAATGGGGCCTTGGCCCATTAAGGAGTTGTTAGTCGACGTTAGTGGTGATCACAGGCAATGCAGACAGGCAGGCAGACTTAATGAATCAAATGCGGCAGTTGTAGCGTCGCTATACAAATTAGCTCGATGCATGATTTTGTTATTTTGTCTCCTAACCAATGCCGTTGTTAGTTAATGATTTTTTATTATTTCATTCAACACACGCCCTCGCTCAAGCATTCAAAGAAAAGTCTGGAATTACGCCATTCCCATATTGTTCGTACATGTAATTCCTTTCTTTTTGGCGAGAGCGTTTGGTTAAAATCACAAGTGAGTTAGAAAATTATGAGTAAGGGTTGAAAGGCGATGAATGAAAGAACACGTACCTTTGCTGCAAAAGGTACTGGGCCATTTGTATCTGACTGGAGTTGCCAGATATGGTGATGATGCGGTCGCTGCTGCCGGGCAATGGTTCGTCAATAGTGATTCCAGCGCCACTGTCCGAGCGGATTTTGCGGATTCTGGCACCCCCTTTGCCAATGATAGCTCCAGCGAGCTAAGAACAAAGAGATTGAATAAGTTCACATCAACATTTATGTACGACACATCACATTCTCGGCATGTAATGTTTCAAGATTTTGTGTAACATTACAGAAACCTTTCAATTACATTTCAAATGCAACGTTGCATTTGAGTTATGTCTGAAACATTTCAATGTAATTGTAGTGGCAATAATTTATTGTTAATAATGCAAAAACCTTTATAAAACACTTCTTATCATTTTTTTTGTAGCATAACAATTATGTCATACATGAAATACATTACTGAAATATGTAATATTTCATGAGAAATAATTCTGAAATATTTCTGAAAATAAATTTGCCGAGTGATAACACTATTGGCTAATGCAATATTCAAACAAACTAACTTTTTAAAAAATAATTATATTATAACTGCGGCACTTACATCTTTGGGGATGGTGACTTGAGTAGTGGTTTTTCCCATCTGTCCACCTTGGTTGCCACCTCCGCCACCTCCACCACCGCCGAGCGATCCACCGCCCATTCCTTGGCCTCCATTCATACCCCAGTCTAAAAAAAAACACAAATTTCCTTTCCATTAATATATTTAAAATAAAAATAACAATAAACTCCACACATTACACACAAATTTTTATTTCCTAACATTAAATCTACAATTAAAATATTCCAATTCGTGTACTAATTCAATTAGTAGGTGAGTGATTCACTGTCAAATTAGTGAAATTCCACAAGTTCGCTAAAGAAATAGTTAAAATATACTACATGAATTAGTGATTTATGAGTTTATAAGTGCTTTCAAATTTGCAAACTAGTACTCAGTGTACGAGAATTTACAATATTCGAGAAAAAATTTGGTGTCGCCACCTAGCGAGCACGAGCATACTAATCGACTTGTGCGTTAGACGTGGTGCAAGAGAATTTTGAATAATAATGACCATTTGTCATTAAAAATTTGCATCGAGGTTCGTCAATGGCAATTTCATATAAAAATTATATTACTTTTAAACAATTATCGTTTTTTACAAAATGCAAAGTTATTTGACCAAACTTCTGTATAAGGGGTGTAAGGGTCACGTTCTGGTCCGAACGTGACCCAGAACAGGGTGTCCAATTATTTCCAGAAATACAATTCCCTGATATTTCCCAGGTAATTTTCTCACATTATTTGTATTGAATGTTCTATAGAGAAAAAAAACCATAACTGTAACGAAACATTCTGTGACGTAATTATTTATAGATACTTTTTTATTTAACAAATTTTTTGTTTTTCGTAGAAATAGTCTCTATGTAGATTGAGAATATTTTATGGATTCCGAGTGTTTTTAGTATTTTTACAAATTGTAAGGATTTCTAGAATTTTATGCTCTCGAAGCTATATTTACGGAATTTTTGATATTTTCTTAGATTTTTCAGAAAACAATTTCTAAATAGAATTTCAGTATTTCATAGATTTCTATTATTATCAATCTTTAGTATTTTTCACCATTTATAAATCTTTGTAGCAATTTGTAGAATTTTTATAGATTTCTAATATTATTATGGATGATCATGTAGATTTTCAGAATTTGATGCTTCTAAATAAAAAGTTTTATAGGTTTCTAGCCTTTACAGAATTTTTTTTTAATTTTTATATGATTCAAAGGATTTTTTGGTATTTTCCTGAATTTCTGTATAGGTTTTTAGAATCAGATGCTCTAGGATTTCAAATTGTATAGATTTCTAGTAATTTACGGATTTTCAAAGAGGCTTTATCTACATAGATTCCAGGCGTTTATAAATTTCTAGTATTTTTCGTACTTTTTCGTATTTATCAAATTCATTTTGTTCTTCTGTGGATCGCTATTTAAATTTCTGGTATTTGATACTCTCGAATTCAAAGTAAATTATATTTTATATACATGAAAGGATTTAAAAGAAACTGTTTATAAATCATTTTGGAGAATTTTCTGGTATTATAATGAATTACTGTATACATTTTTAGAATTCAGTGCATAAGTATTCAAAACTTCATAGATTTCTATTAATTTCAGTATTTCTAGTATTATTTCAGTATTTAGACGATTCAAAGGATTTTCTAATATTTTCGTGAATTTCTATATAGATTTTTAGAATCAGATACTCTGGGATTTCGAGTTACCCAGATTTTTAATAACTTAGGGATTTTCAAAGCAGCTATATGAACATAGGTTTTGGGCGTTTATAAAATTTTAGTATTATTTGTACTTTTTCGCATTTATTAAATTTTTTTGTTCTTTTGTGGATCGCTATTTCTGGAATTGAATAGTCTCGAATTTAAAGTAAATTATATTTGACGTATATGAAAGTATTAAAAAAAAAAGTTTACTCATCAATTAGTACGATTTTTATAGATTTCTAATATTATTATGGATAACAAATTAACAATGTAGATTTTTAGAATTTGATGCTCTTAACTTAAAAGTTTCATAGATTTCAAGCTTTTTCTGACATTTTCGTGGATTTCTGTATAGATTTTTAGAATCAGATACTCTAGGATTTCAAGTTATATAGATTTTTAGTAATTTACGGATTTTCAAAGAAGCTTTATCTACATAGATCTTGGGTGTTTATAAATTTCTAGTATTTTTCGTATTTTTTCGTAATCATCAAAAAAAATTTTTTTTTTTTGAAACGCTATTTAGATTTCTGGAACTTGTTACTCTCGAATTTAAAGTCAATTAAATTTGACATGTATGAAAGGATTTCAAAAAAAAAAAAAAAAAAAAAAAACACTAAATATTAATTTAGAGAACTTTCTGGTATTTAAATGAATTACTGTATAGATTTCTACACTTCAATGGTTTCGTATTCAACATTTCATAAAACTGATTAGTTTATTTTAAAGATATCTGGTATTTATACTTCTTCCCATATTTGTCAACATTCATAAAATTCAGTCTAAGTCTCTACTTTTTAAATACATTTTTACTATTTTGCATTGTTTTATTTTTATCACATTTTGTACGATTTTCTAGTTCTTTTGTGAATCACTACTAAGATTTCTAAAATTTTATGAAATTTTATTTGCTAATGGAAAACACTGTAATGCAAACTTTTCGAACGCTTTTTCGGCCATTTTGTATCCGCCGACCAATCTTCCATCTACTTTTTGCGTGTAAATTTCAAGTTTTAAATACGCATCAATTAACCCAGGAAAAATTCAAGTAGAATTCCCGGATTTTCCGGAGACTGTACACCCTATTATTATTTACAATCATGAACGAGAGTAATAATGCAGAAATCCGGGAAAAGCGACAGTCGCTAAGTTCAGGTTATACAAAAAATCATCAATTACTTTAAAAAAGCCATTAGATTTCACAAATTAATGTGCAATTACATTCATTTCCTAAAAAAATGCATATTAATTGTGCAATCATGTGATAAAAAGTCTCTAGATGCTGAAAATGATTTTGGGAATCTGAACCAGGGTTCACAGGTGTTCAAATCTAGTTTCTACTACGCGATTGTGACTCTAACCTAACCTTAGAAAATTGAAAAACACCACACTTTTTATAATTACCTTTTTTATGTAATTAATTAATGTTCTACAACAAATACCTGCTGGAAAATTTTTGAAATATTTTTTAAAATTATGAATAATATTTGCGAACATGAAAAACCAACATATACGATATTTTTATTCAATTGGGAGCGTAATATAATTATTAGGGATCGGATAGTTATGCACGAGAAAAGGCTGAAATATGCACGAAAAAACTCAAAATATGCTCAAGAATATGCACTCAAAAATACCAAAAATATGAAAGATCTATGTTGAAGACGATGAAAATATGTTGGGAACATTAGTTCTTTATTTTTCATAATCAGCAAATGTTCTTATTTTATCATCTACTTTGTCTCATATCATATCATTACATTTGCAGTACAATATACTTCTCGCTTAAAATGGACTTATAGGTTGAAAACGAACATTCCACATCCACTCAAGTCACAACGGTGAATTTGAATAGCGCGATTTCATATGATACTGTACTAGTATGTACTAGTACCGATTCAAAATCAGAAGCATTTGTTATCGAATTTATTAGGATTTTTTTCATAATATTCGAAAATATGCTTGAACATGCACCTTAAATCAAAACATGCTTTAAATAGTAAAATATGCATAATATGCATGCAACATGTATTTGCACGACTATCCTAGCCCTAATAATTGGGAAGTTGCATGGAAAAAAAAAATCAAATTTGGCGACACATGTGTGTCAATTAGTTTCAAAAAAAAATACATATTTTTCCGTTTCTTTGAAAAATGATTATTTTAGAAGATATGTGAATTTTTAGTTTCGTATACATAGATATACTGAGCATGCAAATGACGTCATATCGTTTTTAAAACGTTGTGTTGCCGTCAATTTTTGAGATATGACAAAAAGAAAAAATACGTGTCTGATATTTTTTGATAAACTAACGATATCAGCAATAAAAAAATTGATGCAACTTCCTAATTATACTACACTTGTGCATTCTGACCTGAACAGGGAACAATTTTTACCTCGGCCGTTGAAGTTTCCGCCGCCTCCGCTAGGGAAAGATGGCGGGCCTCCTCTGCTCCCACCGCCGCCACCTCCATTGAAGCCTCCTCCTCCGCGTTGGTTGTCAAAACCGCGGTTTCCGTAACCACCGCGGTCCATGGAGGGCCCGGACATGCCGCCGCTTCTTTGTGGCGCGCCACCTCTTGGGGGCCCACCGCCCCCTCCGTTGTTGCCGCCATGCGGCGGGAAACCACGGCCGCCCATGTCATGGGGCCCTCCGCGCGAGTCACGACGTGACATGCCGCCTCGTCCTCCGCCGCCGTAGCCCCCTCCCCCACCTTTACCGGCACCGCCACCGGATTGGCTTCCCTCGCCATTTCCACCATAGCCGCCGTACTCTTCGGCGTAAAATTCGTCGTAATTATGGGGATCGTAAGGCGTGTTGACACCTTTCAATGGCGACTGTAATCATGGATTATTAAAAATTTTATTATTTACAAAAACATACTAAACAAAACCATGTCGTGAATTTTTTACGAGTCTGGATTTTGAACCTTAAGACAACTTGGAAGCTGCTGTAGTGGGAGAGAGATGCATAGAATGAAAAGTAAATGAGAGGAAGAAGGAGAAAAAGAGAATGCCTTCCGAATTGTCTTAAATTTATTACACATTTGTTAACAATACGTTTTTTGGAATTAAAGTCTTTGAAAAATGATTATTTTGAAGGATATGTAAATTTTCAATTTAGTATACATAAATATACTGAGCATGGAAATGACGTCATATAGTTAGAATTACGTCATTTTGTTTGACTTTTTAAAACGATGTGTTTCCGCCAATTTTTCAAATATGACAAAAAAAACATGTGTCTGATATTTTTTGATAAATTAACAATATCAGCAATAAAAAAAAACGATGACACTTCCCAATTAGGGAACTTTGACTGGTTCACTAAACTTTATATGAATTTTCACTCAAAAAATCCGTTACAATAGAAAAAGACAGTCGTTTTTAATATACTTAACAAAATTTTTGAAAAAAATGACAGAAAATTTTACTGTAAGAATTTTGAAAGATGACGTTAATTGTTGATAAACAATGATGAATTTTGGTACTTTAAGTAACAAGAATTATCTGGGGGAGTAAGAGAATAATAGAACGATCTCTAGTTTTACTTTATTTTGGAAATATTGATTGGGAATTTTTGATTTTTTTAAGAAACACAGCTTCCAATAGTACATAAAATAAAAACATTGTTAAAAGGGGTAAAAATGGATTTAAAAAATTTAGTTTACAAGATTTATTGAAGAGATTTTGAAGAATCAATGAACATGAGAGTAATATTTGTTATTCATCAAAAAATCACCATCTTAACCAAGTATAAAATCCAGAATGATCATAATTTCAAATTAGAAGATAATTAAGTTTTCGACAAAGAAGATATTTGCAGAAAAAAACTGTTTTCTGAAATAACTTTCGTTAAGAAAACTGAGAATATACCCATCAAACAAGAAGATAATAAATTTTAGAGTTGAAATTTGAATTTCAAATGGGCTTTTTTAAGACAATTCAGTGATTACTACGAAACTTCAAAAAAAAAAAGATTTTTTTTACTTATACAACTAACGAAATTCTTTAACTTCGAAATTTTCACATTTCGAACACAATTTTCCATTTTCAAAACTTCCCACATGTATAACAAAAACCTTAATTTTTCTAATGCTCAAGACTTTTAATTTCAGATTCAAATTCCAACAACTCAGCACCAGGAAATGTTTGAACTATCTAAACATGCAAATTGAAATTTCTACATTCGCGCAATAAAAATTTAAGTCATTTGAAATCCAACTTTGAAACTGATGTATAATTTGTTAAATTTCGTACGTTTACTTTCAAAAAAATTTAATAAAAATTGAATTTTTAAGCAACGTATGAATCTAAGTTCATTTAAATTTGACCAAAAATAAAAATTTATTATTAATTAATTATTATGTGTGTATGTGTGTGTGTGGCGTGGGCCGTGAAAAGGGACCTAAGGACCAAACTCGTTTGGGCCTACTTTCTAATGCTATTGAGTCAGATAATGTGCCAAAACGAGTTTGGTCCTTAGGTCCCT
>JAPYZL010039949.1:0-10659 GCA_030522825.1 Platygaster orseoliae
TTTTTTAAATAATATAGCATGAAATTATAGAATTCTGTATAGTGATCCATAGAAACTTTGAAAATTGTTGAAAATACCATTTAATAAATGAAAGTTTATAAGTTACATGCAATATGAAAATTTCTTGAAATATTTGAAATACCTAAAATCCGTAAAATTATAATTTTATTGTATAAAAAATCCATAAAACTATAAAATATTTTTCCACTTTAATATTAAGAGTATCGAATTTTAAAAACTAAACAGACATTTACAATGCTCGTTTACTGCTAAAACATTAAAGAATTACAAAAGATGCCAAAAAGTTAAAAAAAAAACTGTTGTGTGTTAAAGAACACACGGCAGAAGTGAAACTTTGCGTGCGATTTTAAAAAGCAACAGTGCAAAAACAAATACTACAAAGAAAAAAAAAACAAAACAAACAGATACAAATCGAGGAGAAAAATACGAGTAAATGAAAAAAACAAAAGTGATTTTGAAAAATTAAAAATTGAAATTAAAAATTACAAATTGGAAATTAAATCTGAGTTTCACTTCTCTCGCATCAAACCTTGAATCGTGTGCTTGAACTTCAAACTTTGCAAGAGAAGTGAAACTCAAAAAAAATTACAAATTTGAAATTTTTTTAAAGTTCTTATCTTATCAAATCCTCTTTCTCAGTATATCATACTGTTTTTGCCTTTTCATGAATCTCAATTTCATCGCAGTTTTTTCTAAGACTACACATACTCTATTCACATGTAGTAATTGAAATAAAAACATCAGTTTTTCGCTGTTTGACTTCAGAGAGCCAGAAAAAAATTCATGGCTTTGGGCCTAGGATTTCTCCAAGTTTTGAAAGAACTCGAAATAGTTTGTAAAACCGAAGCTTCCTTCAGTTCTCCAAGTTCCGAAGAAGAGATTATCCGAGAATTCGCGATCTCCAATGATAAGATTGCGGAAATCAAAGCTCGCGTTTTCCGGCTTCGCTCGCGATTTGTTTACTCGTTTAACTCTTCGCTCAATGCGACGTAACTGAATCCCGCTACGCTACAAATTGCAGCCGTTCAAAGGCTCCGTGTGCCGGGAAATGAAATACACATTTTGAGCAAGGGTCCTGATGGAATCTCAAGGGTTTGCAAAAGGAAATTAAAAATCGCGAGACGTTCCGTGGAAACACGATCTCTCGGCCAGGTTGATTTTTATGCATTAGCTTCGCGTGTGTTTTCTGCAAGGATGTTTATTTACGGCTCCCGTGGCAGGGTTTCCGTATAGCCGAAGTATTCATAAACTCTATCGGATATGGTTTTGTGTGTTTTCTGGGAATTTTCATAGAATTTATATAAAACTGAATTTCCATCAATTATTCTAGCAAAATTCACTGGAATATCGAAAGTTCATTTTCTCGGTACAGTTTGTTGGAATATAACTTGACGAATTTAATAATTTTGAGATTTTCAGTGTTTATTTCTTCGTTTTGAAATTTTCGCCGGTTTTAAAGAATGTGCGTGATTTGTGATTGAAAAACGTAAGAATTTTTTAGGATTCTGAAAAATACTGTTGAATAATTTATTCATTTATACCTGTTGTTCTGAGAATATTTTTGGGAATCATTATAATTTTGATTAGATTATTTGTATGAAAATGTGTAGAAATGTATGAATATGAAAAATATTATGGCAGTTATGAATTTCAATTTAATTATAAATAATTATAATATTATATAATTTATGATCATATCATATTTTATAATAGTAACAAATAATTGTTCATAATACCAATAATATTTTTCATTTAAGTAATAATGTTACGATTAATATATACATAATAAAAAATAGATTATATTTTATGTATATTTCTTCGTTTTGTAATTTTTGTCGATTTTAAGGAATTTGCATAATTTGTGATTGATAAAATAAAGATTTTGAAGGATTTCGAAAAATACTGTTTAATGCTTTATTCGTGTCATCAGTTGTTCTGAGAATCTTTTTAGGGATCATTATAATTTTGATCAGATTATTTGCATGAAAATGTGTAAAAATATATGAATAATAAAATATCAATAAATAAAGTAATAATTTATTATTGATTATATAATATAATTTTAATTGCGATATGGATTATATTTGAATTATGAATCATCAAAATATCATATAATTCATTATCATATTATGTCATATAATAATAATAATAATAATAATAATAATAATAATAATAATAATAATAATGATAATAATAATAATAATAATAATAATAATAATAATAATAATAATAATAAATAATAATAATAATAATAATAATAATGATAAATAATTAATAATGATCATAATCATTAAAATAAAATTTATAATATACATACTATTATAAATATATTAATTATCAAGTAATAGATTATTTTTCATGTATATTTCTTTGTTTTGAAATTTTTGTCCATTTTGAGGAATGTGCATAATTTGTGATTGATAGAGTAAGAATTTTGAAGGAATTTTAAGAATATTGTTGAATGCTTCATTCATTTTCACGAGTTTTTCTGAGAATATTTTTGGGAATCATTATAATTTTCATTAAATTATTTCATTATTTATATGAAACTTCGTAAAAATATACGAATAACAAAATAATAATACTAATAAAATCAATTTATTTTCAATTATATCGTATAATTTTAAGTGAGATGTGGATTTTATTTAAATTATTAATCATTGAAATATTATAAAGTTTATTATAATATTATATATAATAATAATAGTAATAATAATGATATATTATCAAGAATGATAATAATTGTAATAATAAAATTAATTATATAAATATGATTATAACAATATTAATTATAAAGTGATAGATTATTTTTCATGTATATTTCTTCGTTTTGAAATTTTTGTTGATTTTAAGGAATGTGCATACTTTGTGATTGATAGAGTAAAAATTTTGAAGGATTTTGAAAAACATTGTTGAATGCTTTATTTATTTTCACAAATTATTCTGAGAATATTTTTGCGAATCATTAAAAGTTTCATTACATTTTTTTTTATGTATATTTCTACGTTTTGAAATTTTCGATGATTTTTAGGAATGTCCATGATTTGTGATGGATAAAGTGAGAATTTTTGAAGATTTCGAAAAATACTGTTCAATGCTTCATTCATTTTCACCAGTTGTTCAGAGAATATTTTTGGGAATAATTATAATTTTGATCAGATTTTTTTTCATGTATATTTCTTCGCTTTGAAATTTTCGTCGTTTTTAAGGAATGTATATAATTTGTATATAATTGACAGAGTAAGAATGTTGTAGGATTTTGAAAAATACTGTTAAATGCTTCATTCATTTTCACCAGTTCTGAAAATATTTTTAGGAATGATTTTGATTTTAATAAAGTCAACCTTAAGTTTTTCCCAATCTTCGTATTTGATTTTAAGGTTAGTTACATATTTGAAATTTTTAGTCATAAAATTTCTAGAAGGCCAGTAAATATGTTTGAAATTTTTTTTTTCAACTTGAAAACGAAGTTTTCCTTAAAAATCGTCGATCTAGAACAAAAATCTGCGAATATCTTGAAAACTAAAGGTCCGTGGTGCAGAAAGCGTATTTTTCTGACAAGTGAAAAGTGCGTGTTCAGGTGATTCAGGGACGTCAAAAAGAAGTGACGTCGACGAGCCCGTTAAAATTCGGAAGAATTTCAAACGCGTATGGGCTTGGGCGTGAAATATAGTAAATCGGGCAGAGAGTAATGTCTTGCTCGTAAATAACATGACACATGTTTCGGGTAAGGCGCGAGTGGCATGCGCACGCTAAATCTCTCAACTGCGATCGATGTACGAACTACAAGTCGAAATGAATCGATTCCAAGTGTTTCCGCGTGCTCAATTTTTTCCTCGTTACGAGAAGTAAAAAGTTTTGCCAAAAAAAAACTTTTTTTTTGCAAATGTTCGATTTCTAAATAAATCATTACCTTTTACATTGAAAAAGAGAGCACTAACGGCATTTCAGAAAACTTCCAAATTCACGAGATTGAGAATTGTTGAGAATGTCTTGATAGTATATTTCAATCTAAGTGTGACTAACGAAAAGCTTAAAACTACGCATTTCTCATGCAAAACTCTATTCATACTAAATTTTCCCTACCCCTGAAACTGAGATAAAGACGAATGCAAAGTTCGCATGTGCCTTTTTGAGAAACGGAAAATCCCCGAGCTCATTTCATTCAGCGCCGGAAATATACTCCCGAAAGTCTTATTTTCACGCGAGGCAAATTAAGAGATGTGCAGCGAGGAAAAACCCTCTGGAAACGTACATCATTTTTGCTCGCATAAAATGCGACTTATGCTTTCTTCCACGTCAGAGGATACCTCATCGTTATACATGAGTATAGAAATATAGAATATAGAAATTTTGGTATTATTTGAACGGCCTACTAAAATACTTCATGGATATAAAATTTCTTAAATGTTAATAAATTATATTCACTGTAAATACACTTTTCTCTCAGTGTAGAACGAAATAAACTCCAACGATAAATTCCGATTTCCGAAAAACTCACCCATCAATTTAATCCGGAATCGCGTATCCCCCAACTAGGACGGCGCGAATATTTCCCCTCGGAAATCCTCGACCACGCGAGATGCCTGGAAAAAAGACGGCTCGATAAAAAATAAGGGGCAATTAAAGCACCTTAATTCCGGCTCGGGAAGGGCGACATTTAATAAACGAGGATTCGCCTGGGCGATCCGGGGATAAATCGAAAGCGACGAGGCCCTGGGTTGTAAAGACTTTGTAAAGCGAATCCCCCGGCCGGCGGAACACGCTTTCTTCTTATCGCCGTAAAATATATCCGCTTCCGGTTCGCGTTACCTCGGTATAACACCGCGTGGTAGGCCCCCGTACAGTAGGCGTGTTCGCGTAATTAAGCCGCCAGAGATTTGCATACGATCTGGGAGATAGGGAAGAGCGAGCGAGGGCCACGGCTCGGCGAAGAAGATACCGGGGTAACTGGAGCTGACACTCCCTGTTAATGCGTTTTTGCGGCAAAGAAGCGAGCGACGAGGCTCTGGCAATTGGATCGGACGTGCAGGCGACCTGCGATTTCTCCGCTCTCGAACGAGCATCCATCATCCGGGAAAAAGAACGCGCCCCAGGTAAAAATGAGTAAATCTTTTGATATCTACATGAGATCTACTTGTAGATATACGTAAATCTACGAAGATCTACCATCAGATATATGAAAATGACCAAGATCAACAAATACATCTATAAAGATCTTCATAGATCTACTAGCAGATACATGGAAATGACCGAGATCAACAAATAGATCTATGAAGATCTTAGTAGATCTACCAACAGATCTATGGAAATCAACCGAGATCTACAAGTAGATCTACGAAGATATACAGAGATCTACCTGTAGATCTATGTAAGTCTACGGTTATCTATTACAAGATCAAATGAGATCTATAGACATCTATAGTAGATATCTAAAGATTACCGGTCATGACCGTCAATTACGAGAACTTTGGTCAACTTTGACTGTCAGTTTAGCTTACCGGTCAGAATCATTCTGCACGGAAAAAAAAAGTTTTCTGTTTTTTTTTTGCTAGGATTTTTTTGGTGCCTCAAAAAATCTTGTTTGCTATCAGAACAAAAGAACAATGTAATGTAATTTTATTCATAATGATTGTGCTCTGGTAGCAAAAAAGATTTGTTGATGCAACATGAAAATAAGCTACTGCTGCAAAAAAAAATTTATGTCAAGTTGGGTTAAAACAGCACATCTTTTTACTGATACAGAAATTCTTTTTCTGTAATGTAGGGATTTTACTGTCTGACTTACGATGTATAACTCATTACACAATCATAATCAAATCGTTTGTTCCATAAATCAATTTTGATAACAAATATTCTTGTGCTCCGTCGTTTAATGATTTGAAAAATCCTTTTGATCACTCAGAACTAAACAGGAAATATGAGATTTTGAAATTTGGATTGGAATGGAATTTCTTTAAAATCCAACTCTGTTTAGCTCCGAGTGATCATAAGGATTTTTTAAATTTTGATATTTCAAAAAAGGTATCTCAAAGTATGAAAATTTTGAGTATGAAAAATCAATGACATTTTCGAAAAATTTCTAGTATTTTTATAGATTTATAGTATTTTTATAGATCGTTTTATGGAGTTAATGAATTTGATTCTATAGTACTGACAACGTCAACGATTATAATTATATTAATTAATTCTTCAGAAAATAGTATCCTTTTTATAAAGATTATCAGTGTTATCGTTATTTTTTTTAGTTTTGATACAATTCAAAAAATTACTCAGTATTCATATATGGTTTTCTGTAGAAATTTATAGAATTATATACTCTAGAATTGAAAGTTTCATAAATTCAAGAGCTTAAAATCAAAGATTTTCAATATCAATAAATTTATAATATTTATCGCATTTTCGGCGAGGTATTTATAAAATATTGAAGAATTTTCATTATTTTTACATATTTTTAGAATTTTATGTTTTAGAATTCTAGTTTTGAGAAATTTCCAGTATTTTATAGGTTTTTTTGTATTCAAGTACTTTTATGAATAAATTAAATTTTTAATTTCTATAGATTCCTTTTTTTTTCAGAATTTGATACTTTAGAATTCAATGTTTAGTGAATCTGAAGTATTCGTTCAGATTTTTCAGAAAATAGTTTTTCCATAGATCTCTATCACTTTTACACTTATAAGCAGGGCAACCAAAAATATTTATTTAAATACATATTTTGGCAGTTTTGGTGGAACAAAAATATTTCGCCATATTTAGATTTTTCGTAAATATTTTAAGGTTTTTCATTTTTAATCCCAAATATTTTCAACAATTTTTGACCATAAGGAATATTCACTTCTTATGCATGTTTCGCCATTTTCTTTTTCTTTAATTTGCATTAAATTCTAATTTCTATTTAATTTGCATTTATCTATGCATATTAAATAAAAATAAAAAACTGCAAAACTATATAAAAAAAAAAAATGAAAAACGCAATAATTTGCATATAATTTTAATTTTCTTTTTCTGTAATTTAATTTACTTCATTTCATTTTCTTTAATTTGCAGTTTGAAAATTACCGAGATATTATATTATTTGACATGTAACATGTTCACAGATTCATAATCTGTTTATATTTCAAAGTAAATAATCAATTGAAACATCATGCTATTTGAATTATAAGTTGAAGATAACTGAGTAAAACATGTCGTTATTTTCTGCAACAATTTTGATTAGGAGCCGAAAATGTAAAGAAATGTACAAAAAACATAAAATTTGCTTGCATTTGATCATTAATATTTCTTGTCGATCATAAATATTTCCGTTTTTTGCATAGATAAATCAGTATATTGCATTTTATCGTAAATATTTTTGGTTTCCCTGCTTATAAATAGTTTATTCAGTATTTGCATGATTCGTAAAATTTTCTTACATTTTTTTGAATTTCTCTGTAAATTTGCAGATTTAAATGTTCCAGGGTTGAAAGTTTTTTAGATTTTTGAAATTTCATTTAGCAACTCTTGTTTTTCTCTTTAATAATCACTGAGTAGAAACAATTGTTAGAATTTTTTTTCTGCGTTATTCTAGCCAAACATTTATAGTTAGAATTTCGTTCCAAAATAATTGTTCCTGAAACTAGAATTATTTTTATTCTTGATTATTTTTGATGATTTCTATTTATTTTGGTTAGAATGATTTTTTTTACTTTATTTTTTCAAATTTGTATATTTTTGAACGAACGCTTTTTGAACGAAAGCGAATTATTCATTAACAAAATTTCAGTTAACAAAATCGCTTCGTGGGTGATATTTTTAATGCTATTTAATTGCGCTCTGGTGCAATTTTCGCGAAATTTCCATTTTTTAATTACGTCATAATACATCGTAATTTTCAAATAATTGCAAATCTATACATGTCACAAAAAATATTTTTTGGTTATGGTTTCTTTTTATAAAGCTTTATTGCGCTCTGGTGCATTTTCACGAAAACTCGCGAAAAAAAATGCGAAATTGCCAAAAAACACTTTTTCACCGATTCACATTTCACGTTTGAAAAAAAAATTTTTTTGAACTTTTTCTTCAACAGTTATAGGACACTATATAGAAAATAAATGAATTTTACAAAATTTGTAAGATTTATCTCACAAGTCGTCGTAACAGGTGCGTTTTCAGGCTGCGCACGACCTTAGAGTTTTTGCCCCTGAACGCAGACAATCATCTATGCATCTCTGTATGAATGCAGGATTTTCAAGGGGCCAAAATAGAATCGCCAAAATACTGACCGGAGACGAACTCTGAAAACGTAATAAGATATTTTCGAAGTTAGACCGTAAATTAATATAAATGACAGTCAGAAATTACGCTGACCTGACCGATTTTTTTCCTACCGGTAAACTCACATTCCCTTGACGAATTCACCGAATTATCGGTGATTAGCGATCGCTCTATTTCTCATAGACCACTGACGTCTTCCCTTTCCCTCCCCTTCCTCCCCCCCTCCGCCCCTTTTACCATGTTGCTGAAAGTGGAATTTTCGGGTCCGAGATATTGTTAGTCGATGCGATAATAGTCTGCGGTTCCTTTGTAAGCTCGGCCTCGCAGTCACATCCCCTGGAACGCCGCAAGTTTCGGTTTCGTATCCGACATTGCCTAGGCGCCAGCCTGCTCGTCCTATGTAGCATTTATGCTCTCATTAATGCGAGTTAAGGCAGCAGGTAGCTGCGCCCGCCTGAGGAGCCTGAATTACGGTTTAGCTCTTTGATACGACGACGCCATAATGCCCCGTGATTAATCCCCGGGGCAGGGCGCGCCGGAAAAGCGTCGCGACGCCTTCGACTGCGAAGCTTCCTGGCTCACGTTCTTTTCCTTTATGCAAGGAATTTCGGCGATTTTTCATAATGCCCAAGAAACGTAACTGAAGAGGCGGTTCGAGGAGAGATGATCAGACTTGAGATTTCTTCAGGGTTTTGGAAAAACCGGGGCAAAAACTGAAAAATCAATTTGGTTTCGTGAAATGTGTTTTTAGTAAGTTAGTTTCGGAAATGTTGAGGTATGTTCGAAACTGTTCGGGTATGATCGGGTTTGTTCGGAAGTGTTCGGGTATGTTCGAGTATAATATGTCGTGACACTAGTGTATATTCGACAGTGTTCGGGTATTTTCGGAAGTTTTCGGAATCCTGCTTAAAAAAATCCATTGAAAACCATTGAAAACCATTGAAAACTAAAAAGATACCATTGCCAATGGTTCTTCATGTTAAGTAAATGGGATTTTCAATGGGCTCCAATAGTCCCAATAGTACAATACTATTGAAAGTCCCATTTACTTAACTAGGGATCGGCAATATCGCATTGTGTCCTTTTCTCGCTTATTATAGCTGTCGTTTAGCGAGAGAGAGAAGCCAACAATATCGCCGATCCCTATAATTAACATGGAGAACCATTGGCAATGTTATCTTTTTACAGTTTTCAATGGTTTTCAATGGTTTTCAATGGATTTTTTTAAGCAGGGAAATGTTGAACTATGTTCGAAAGTGTTGGGAAGTGTTCGAGTATGATCGGGTACGTTCGGAAGTGTTCGGGTATGTTCGAGTATAACATTTTGTGACATTTGTGTATGTTCGGAAGTGTTCGGATATTTTCGGAAATGTTCGGGTATGTTCGAAAGTGTTCGGGTATTAAGTGTTAAGCCTTAAGTGTTGAGTATTAAGTCTTAAGTGTCAAGTGTTAAGTCTTAAGTATTGAGTCTTAAGCGTTAAGTCCTAAGTCTTAAGTGTTAAATCTTAAGTGTTAAGTCTTAAGTTAGTGAACTAAAAATCACTGGACTAAAAATGTCGGCGGTGGCGGTGGGGGGGGGAGTGTTTTTTATAATATAGAGAGATATATAACATTTATGTAGAAAGTTTCATATATTTACACAATACATTTTCGCAGTATCCTGAAATAATCAAGACTGAACAAAACGATATAAATTATATCCCAGAACGAAAACCTCGACAGCTAACCAAGTACCAGCGGTACGTTGAAACTCAGCGGTTGGAGCTCGGGGGTTAATGAGATTTACAGTGCATCGCTTAAGGCTTCCTTCATTGTCGAATTATACAAGCGTCAAACGTGACAAGCACCGACGTTTTCAATACTGAATGGCATTCACCGGTTTTACTAGCGTTAAGCAACAATTACGTCTCATACGTTCAGAAAAAGGGCTTCTAAGTTATTCGTTTAGCAGACTGGATTTGTCATAGGTGAAATTACAGTCGTGGATGTCGTGCAATGCCGCAATTTATGACAGCGACAGTCCGCGTGAGGCTTGGAAAAATTGATACGAATTCTCATGCGTTGTTGCGAGTTCAGGTTTTGTATCATGTTCACAGAGTTTATAACGTTGAAAAATCATACGAGAATTTTTCGTTGTTGAGATTTACCATCAATGATTTAAGACCTGATATAATTATAATAGTTATAGCTGATTTGTTTTATTCAGTTATATTTATTTATTATACTTAGTATATTTATTTATTATATTACGTATATTTATTTATTATAGGGGAAAGTGGGGTAGTGACGGCATAGTTTTCATTCAGCATCAAAACACATTCAAAAATTGACATTTTTGATCAAACGAAAGTTAAGATAACAAGTGTAACTCAAATGCTAACA
>JAPYZL010039964.1:0-11016 GCA_030522825.1 Platygaster orseoliae
GGATTCCTTATAAAATTCTAAGACGATTTTTCCTTTACCACTTTTTACAAAACTCAAAATTCGAAAAGTTATTTAAGTTTGAAATTTAACCAATAAATGTATTTTTTCGAGGAGTGGGGATAAAAACTACGAACCAAACTTTACCCAAATTTTTTTCATATTTTTCTGAGTAAAAAAGTCCTTTGCCACTTTTTGAAAAACTCAAAATCAAAAAAGATATTCGAGTTAGAAGTTTTGACCAATCAGATTTCTCAGATTTCAAACTCAAATATCTTTTTTGATTTCGAGTTTTGCGAAAAGTGGCAAAGGACTTTTCGATTCAGAAAATTATGAAGAATATTTGGGTAAAGTTTGATTCGTGGTTTTTATCCCCACTCCTCGAAAAAGTTCATTTATTGGTTAAATTTCAAACTTAAATAACTTTGTGAATTTTGAGTTTTGTAAAAAGTGGTAAAGGAAAAATCGTCTTAGAATTTTATAAGGAAACCATGGTTTTCCGCTTATACGGCAACTTCCGGACACCCGGTATATGCGCTTATTTATGATAATAAATTTTTCATAAAAATAAATAATTCATTTATTTTACAGCGCAGAAATGATGCTAATAAAAAATAAAAATTTTCGATTCCTTTATAATTCCATCACTTTGATAAGAATTAGCTAATTTATTGCAAATGTATGCAAATCATGGAAAAAAAATCTAATTTATAGTTTCTATACAAGACTCAATCATAAAATTCTGTTGAAAACAATAAAAAAAAATCAGAAACACAAAAAATAGATTTTTTTATTATGTCCTTATACTTTTGCACGGTAGTGTACGTCTCTTTTCCTATTTCAAAAACTCTACACTAAAAAACCGATTTGGTTTACTTAAATAAAAAAACTATTATATAAATATAATAAAATGAATTTTAGTTTGTCAAAGAAATTCACGATTTTTATACTGCAACAATATTATTTCAGTGTAGTTATAAAACTATAAAAACAATGGGAAATTATATATAAAAAATATATCAGGAACTTTTTATAAAATAGAAAAAATACCTATAGAAAAAAAAGGTGAAAGAACAAGAGATCAATAACTTTTTGTCAAAAATAGCAACACGTTCAGAAATTATCGGATGACAAATTAAAATTTATTTAAAAAATCTATTAATCGACGATTATTATTATTTACTGTATTTACTGTAATTCTTTGAGTTTTCGAATTAGGAGATATGATTCAAATTAAAAGAATTTAAAATTTTACAGTTTATAGATCGAAACCCGATCTCGAAATGTATCACTAGTTGAAAAATTTTAAATTATCGGTTCAACAATTGGAATATTGAACAATTAAAAGAATATATGTTAAAAAAAATTTAATAAAAAAATACATCTTCCCGCTATCAACTTATGAAAAATTATTTATATGAAATTTTAAATTATTCCATGGCTTTTTTAACACGGTTTTTTATCGAATTACTACAGGTCAAGAAGAAAAGCAAGAAACAAATAAATTAAAAACAGTTATAGTTATGGATTTAATTAATGAAAAATCAAATTTATAAGATTAGAAAAATCAATGATTTTTGTATGTGAGAAATTTCAAACATTGTAAATGTTATCTGCATTAAAAAATTTAATTGACTACATTCCTATAAATTATTTTTTACCAATGAAAAAGTTTTTAATTTACAAGTTTTCGATAAAAGTTTTTGTATCTAATTTACTGCAAAATATCAGAGTTAAAATAAATTTTGAAATAAGCGAACGAAAGAAAGTGAGATTCAATTCATGAAAAGTAAAAAGTTTTAAATGAAAATTAATATATATTTTAAATGAAAATTTTTTTACACTTTAAACTTATGTTGTTGAAATAAATGGCAAATTTCATAGAATTCATCGAATTCTTAAGTAGTTATGAATAAAACAATAGAAACTTCCTATATATAAAAATTCTGGATTGAAACTTAACAGGAGAATATGCGGATTATTCAAAAATAGCAAATTTTTGCTTAAATGATTGAAAAATCAAACGATTAACATTATTTTATAAAAAAATGTGCAATTTCAAACGCGTTCATATAAATCTTAAAATTCGCTGAAAATATCGAAATTACAAGTCTATTTTTCATTCTTTCATTTTTGGTTTTTCCTTTTAACACTTTTTGCATCAATTCGATGCAAAAAAACGGCATTTAAAATTCATGAGAAAAAAATGTAATATACTTCATGTTCATTTTATAACTAGAAAATTTTCGGTCTGACAATACAAATTCATCTACAAATTTTTTTCAATGATTCAACATTACTCTAAATAACTTAATTATTTCGCACCATCTCTGCACGGAAAGAAATTTTCGGTTACAGCAACCATTTAGTAAAATATGAGCTAACCGAAGTTTCGGGTATTAACTTTAGGTATGATAACCAAATAATTGGTTATTGCAACCTACGTATCAGTCACAAAAATTGAGCATTAGTTGCTATAACACAAGTTTCGGTTGTCATAACCAAAGTTTTGGTTGTAGTACCCGAAACTTTAGTGGGTCCATATTTTACGAAATCAGTGGTTGCTGTAACCAAACCATTTTTCTCCGTGTGGAACGACAGAATCATAAATTTTACAGTGAAAATTCCTGTAATTATATATTAATAGACACAAAAAGTTTCAAGCTTGTAAAGAATTATGCCCCAAACTTGCAACGTTTTTGTGGTAATTTTTACTCAAAAATTTTCTGTGTGGATATTTTAGATTTTTCTTGAAAACGAGTTTATTTCCTATATTTTCATTATTTTATAGATCAACGGAATCAATACTCAAGGGGAAAACATTGCCGACAATGGCGGAGTCAAAGAGGCTTATTTAGCGTACCAAAGTTGGGTTGAACGAAATGGGCCCGAGCCCCGACTGCCGGGACTGAAATACACCCCCGAGCAACTTTTCTGGATTAGCTCTGCCACGACCTGGTGCAGCAAATATCGACCCGAATCGCTGAAAAATCGCATCACCACAGGGGTCCACAGTCCAGGCGAATTTCGAGTTTTGGGCCCACTTTCGAACAGGCCTGAATTCGCGAAAGATTTCAATTGCCCCGAGAACTCGCCTATGAACCCTAAAACCAAATGCTCCGTTTGGTAGAAACACAAGATAATTATTTATTGTGCGAATAAAACTTTACACACCGTCCACGGATGAATTTGTTGAACAAAAAACGATGTAACAAACAGAGAAAACAATTTTGCTGGAGCAAAAAATATTCGAGGGTTCGCCAAAATGTTTTTTATTATTTTGTTGGATTCAGGAATAAGATTTGAAATAAACTTTTGTTGGAATGTAGAACGAGGTTCAATGACAAATTTTGTTGAAAAAGCCAAGTTTTTCTACCTGATTCATAAACATTTTTTCGTGTTCCGAAAAATGTTGTGTAGAAAATGTATTATGGTTCTGTTGAACCAGAAAAAATTTTTTGTAACACGCGATAAACGATTTTGTCAAGTTTTGTGAAATTTTAGTGGTAAATCGTGGAGCGATTCTTGAACCTCATTCATTGTTTTTCATCTATTAATGAAGTCCCATGCTCGTTGATAATTGTTATGGATATTATTCATAACGTAGATAAATATTTATGAAATTTTCCACTTACAAATTTCTCGAATTCGCTATAAAGATAGTTGCTCCTTTCTTTATAAGTTAAAACTTATCCAAATTTTATAAAGTATCCATTCGTAAATTTTTCAATATTGCAATTTAAAAACTGCAACGAAAATTGTGTGCTGATCGTCAAATTCATGTTTTCCAAAATTCAGGATTTCAGAACATTTCAAAATTCTTGTATATCAAAGAGAATATCGAAAAAGAATTTTATTAAAATGGAAATGAAAAATAAAAAAAATGTATTGCACTTTTTGATACATAAAATTTTTTATTTTCGGGTAAGTGCACTTTCGGGCAAGTAAGTGACAAAGATATATCATACGTTTACCAATAATACTTACAAATCCAAGATTTGCAAGGTATACTTCAGTTTGCCATAAAAAATTACATTTTCTTCAAAACAATAGGTTTTGGAAAACGTACGAAAATTGTTATCTTTAAAAGTCTTCGTTTTTAAGAAACTCATCTTTAAGCAATATGATTGTGAAATCTCGATTGTATGGAATGATAAATAATGTATTTTACATTATATATGTAATAGAATACAAAAAACTGTTTATAGCGTAGTTTCAGAATCATTGTTAAATGCAGCTAGGTTTAATTTTGTAAATAAGACTAAGTATCTACTAGAAGTAGATTTATTTATAAATTTTCATCTTCGACGTTAGCGAATCGTGGTAAATTTCAATTAACCAACTGTCTTGGTATTGTTGAACATGGATTTTATCAAAAATTTCTGTTAATTTATAATCATAAGTATTATAATACACAAGAATTATCATATCAATGGAAGAAGAATGGTTTCACTTGAATAAACATTTTATAGATAACTTGTGTAAACATTTTTTTACTGACACTACCCTTCGTTTTCGTTTTGCAGGTGAAAATCGGAAATCGGAAATTTTATTTCTTTACTAGGAAGTCAAACTTTAAGTTTTTCCTGGCTCTCATTTAAAAAAATTAGGAAGTTTTCTTATATATAAAAATATCGAAATCAAATGTCGAGATATTATCAGCATTTCAAAATCATTCAGGTTTTTTTTAACAAAACAAACACTTTTTCGTACTTTTCAAAAGTAACTTTTGATAGTTTTGTGTTTTATAACATAATTTCATGATTTTATACATATAAATAAAATTTATATATTTTGATATATAAATACAGATGTTCTAACGATTTCTTTGTTTTTTTTTACAATTTCAAATAAATTTTTTTTACAAATTCCAATCACTTGGTTTATCATTGTGTACATGATCATTTTACTCGACTGGAATTTAAATACTTTTTCATACACAGAAGGTGATAAATCTTTCGAATGCGTGGCGATATGTATTAATCAGTTTATAGTAACGGATTTAAATACTAGAAGAATTGACATTGAACTGGACGATTGACCTTCAATGTTCTTGCAAAAATAGAAATAATAGAGATATCAATCAACGCATCTACGAAGAAATCGAAGAGAGTTTTTCAAAGCTATCAATTTTCATTTACTGAAATTATTCTGAGATCATTTTCTCGAATCATCGACTGGGTTAAAGTTTTGTAAAGTTAGTCAGATACGTAAAAATTAACGTTAATTTTTAATATCCGCTAGAAACGATTTGGAGAATCATCGAATTTTTTTGCTAAAGCGTATTTTTACGTATTTTTTTCATGAATTGTTATAGAATAATCGAAATTTGGGAAATATCATTCAAAATTTTCGTTAAATGAAACGTAAAAATTATTTGTAAAAACGAAATTAAAAAAAAATCTGTTTTGGAAAGCAATGACAATGCTTTTGAGTAAATGTTAATTAAATTAATTTAACTATTTATAATTTATGTGATTTTTTATATTTATATTTAACTTTTTTATAAACGATAAGCTTATTTTCTAGATGATTTTCTCCTGACAATTCCTATGTCGCAAGAATTTCTTCACATTCATTTTACATTTTGTCAAACTTTGAAAAACCCCAAAAATGTTAAAAAATTCTCGAAAATTCAAATGCAATATTCAATACTTATTTTTCTAAATTTTTTGGTAAAAATTGAAATTCCCAGCAATAAAAGTTCCTGCGATTCATAAAAATTGTCTTTTCAACCTACGAAATACCCCAAAAAGTATTTCAGAATTTTTTTTCATGTTAGACTCCCAAGAGTGTAAAAAATCATGATAGTTTTCTGAAAATTTTTTACAATTTGATCAAGCCTTGTAATTTTTTCAAATAATTCAAGAAATTAAAAAATGCTCATAACTCTGCAAATACGTAAATTCGTGCTCATCACTGTTTGCACAAGTCTGACGAATTCTCCAAAATCTGGCCCAAAAAAAGTCACAAGAACTCCAATCTCAAAATCTTTCTAAAAAAACATCGCGATTCAGGATAAGAATGCCATTTTTAAAACCACAAATGAAAAATAATTCTCTTTATGCAAATAACTGATTTTCCAATAAAATCTTCCGACTTGAAACGGATAATTTATGCGCATATTAATGAGCTACTGAAACATCATTTGAATAAGAATCAATTTTTTACGCATTCTCGATGTATGTATATCTAAACAATATCAGGATTTTTCACTTGTGCAGTTTTCGAATCAATAAGCAATCATTGATACGCAGTTTGCGAATATCTACGGAAATTGCATCAGATGAAATGAGAATGTATCTTACGTTTACAAAAAAATCGATGCAAAAACAATACGTCGCGAAAAGCAGCTTTTTCATTTCCTATTGTTATTCATACTTTTTGAATTTGGAGTTCCACAGTTCAATGCTTTTTTAAATTTATTTTAGTGTTGGTTCAAAGTTTGTTTTTCCATATTTTACGATTCGAAAATAATCTCCGATTGTTTTTTTTTCGCTTTTTCATCTTTTCGTTTTTCTGTTATCGTTCGCTGTCATATTGTTCCTTTTTTCTTGTTTTTTCATTCATTCTTTTTTATGTTCATGGATATGCTTGTTCGTTTTTGTGTCAATGGGTTCGTTGAATGCATGAAAGTATCCTTGTAAAAAAATATTTTAGAATCTAAATCACATAATCTTACACAAAAACGATTACATAAGCAAAGCGAAATTCGAGGTGGAACTCAGAAATATAAAACACACAGTTTTTCGAAAATACAAAAAAATGACATTTTTGTTGTGATATAATTGCTAAAAGGTATAAATAATTGATAATATTTATTTTTCTCATTTTCAGTATTCAGGAAAATAATATGATATGAATAATGTGTCGATTTTCTATGAAAATTAGCACAGTGAAAATAATGCTAGCAGGTTCAACGGATTCTAAAAAATTGAGGATGGTATTTCAGAAAGTAACAGGTTTTTATCTAAAATTTCTAGAAAATTTTTATAAAATAAAAATGTATTTCAAATTCGAAAAAAAGTAAAATACTCATTTATATTATTTACACTTCTTTTAAGTGGCCTGAAGTAAATATAGGATTTTGAATTAAATGCTAATTTCGTCTTTACTTTAAAAAATTGATTATTATTATATTATTATGATTAATAATTATTTTTATAACCATACAGAGATTAAAGTTATAGTTACGTTAATTTGTATTCAGAAATTGTTATGTTTAAACAAGAAAATACTTCTTATTCAAATTATTGATTTCCATATGCAACATTTTTTAATTTAATCTTCAATTCAATCAATTTTTTAAATTTATTTAACCGGATTAATTTTTTATTTGATTCAAAATAAAAACGAAATTTTTAAACTAGGAATTGAAAATAACTGATCACTGATTCAAAATAAATTGAATCAAAATAATAGTGAATCATCCTCTGATTCAATATAAAAATGAAATTCTTAAACCATAAATCATTCACAGAATAATTATTCAAAGTTTGAAATTTTCGGATCATGTGAAGATTGAGGATCGTGAAAAATTTTTAACAAGCCGCGAGAATTTTTTAAAAGCTGGTTTTTCCGAGACCAATCTCGTACTTGACATTATCCGATTGAAGACGTGGTGAGCAACTCTGTCAGAATCCTTCGGACAGTCAAGAGAACAACTTCATTGACGTCCGGGCATTCTTTAGTGCGTCGAGTGTTTGGTTGATATAAAAAAAATCTTCAAATAAACAATCACGTGAATCTTCTAGAAAGACATAAAAATAACTGGAACAGTAACGAAAATGTTAAGGTAACGTTTGAATTCAATTCTGAATTTTGCAATATTTGTCTTAACTTGATTTTTTCGGATTTCTATACTATTTGTGTATTCATTTGTCATTAATCATGATATTGTTTAAAATTTTTTTCATTTCTATTACATTTCATTTTCCGCAAAAAAATCGTTCCTTCCATTGAATCAATTACGCTCACGCAAGGATGATGCACGATTGCAGTGAAATCCAATGCAAACTGCAACGTTAATTGCTTCCGTGTGATAATAGATGCCGGTTTTTTTTTTGCAAGATTCTATAAATAATGATCTCGGGGCAGTTACTTTACGGTTGTGATTTGGGAAGTTTTTCATTTTTTTTGGCGTTTCAAGATGTGTTCATGGAAATATAGAAGGTTTGTTTTATTGTAAATTTTCATAAATTGTTCGAAAGTAATCAATAGAAACTTTGTGATAATTAATGAATTTTCTGAATGTTTTTTACATTTTTGAAACGGAGTTCTTCAGAACAAGAATTTCGTAATCCACGAGTTTTTACGTTTGCATCTTTCATTTTTGAAGTTTTATATCAAAAATTTTTAAATCAAAAGTAATTAATCTGAAAAATACTAAAAATAAGTAAAAAATTGGATTCCCAAATATAGTCCCTAACTTCGATTAATTTATAATTAATTTTCCCATCAAAAAACTTTTTTTACATTTTATGCCATCTCGTACAAATTCACAAACCTATAAATATTCCAGTAGAAAATTTACGAAATATGAAATTGAAATCATATTATTTTCTGTATAAAAAATGGACATCAAGGCCTGAACAAATCTAATAAACTCAGATGATTTAATCTTAAAGATACCATAAAAACAAAATTCACGCAATGTGAACAAGTAAAAGTTTTTTGCTTCATTGTTGCATTGTTTTTAGTAAATCATGGTGGAAACAAAGATCAGCTTTGGAACGAGGATTAATTTTAATAGCGGTATGCGAGATCATCCTGTTGATTGCCTTAGCATTAGGCCTTGGAATAGCAACATTTAATTCTATCTGTGAATCTACCAATGGTGAGTTTTCAAATTTAATAAAAAAATTTCCCGAATATGTATCGTTCTTTCTACTTATCAAAACTGAGGTTAAAGTTATATCATGAAATGTAATGATTGCAACGATCTTTACACTCGAACGTGATGAAATAAGCAACAAATTATTTTTTCTTTCTTTTTTCACAAAATCTGGCAATGTGTAAAAAAATTCAAGTATTCTGATTAATAAATAATGATCACCATAATTTTCCTAATTATTTATTAATGGGTAAGAAAACTTATCGGTTCGTAATGTTTTTAATGTTGATAGAGTGAATGATTTGCATGTTGTGTAGGTGCAGTTTTTATATAATCATGAAATTACATCAAGGTTTAGATTTTTATAATGATATCAAATACTGAATTTTATAAGTATCAATTGATTGAAATTTTACATATACACGCAAAATAATTTGGGAAATTCAAAAATTTGTTATTCTTACTTTTAAATTGTATAATAACTTTTCGACTCTGAAATAATTGTCTTTTTTATTAAGATAGGCCTTTTTTATACTAAAAAATTATGCTATAAGAATAACAGCACTTAAGTTTGTTAAATAAGAAATCGAACTGTACAAAATTTAACATGTTACGAAAGAAATTCACTCTGAAATAAATAAACAATAATTTATAAATACAAAAATGCATGGTATTCACTTCGAGAAAAAAGAAAGGATTGATTTATAAAAGTTTTTAATTTTTAAAGATGGAAAGCTGCATCCTGTTCGGTCCAAAAGAAAGATACTTCAAATTTGGAGTTCGCCAATCAATGAGAGAGAAATTTGTTTGGCGGAAGAATGTGTACATACAGGTAAAAATTTGAATGAATAGATAGAATATGAAAAAAAAATTGACAAAATTCATAATTATTATAGGTACAAACGATAGTCAACATACAAATAATATCAAAAGTTTTTCATTCGTACATACATGTGCATATACAAGTTATATTATATTTCATGGGAATTCTAAAAAGTTGTCGAAAAGTTTTTTATTTATTTTATAAACCAAAAAAAAAGTTATATCGATTTGAAATGATGAGTATTAAATTATTTTGCTGACAATTATTATTGTGAGTTAAATTAATAGTATACTATGAGTAACTATAAAAACTATTGGAACTTATTGGAAATTATTAGTAAGTATTAGAAACTAGTAGTAACTACTGAAAACTATAGGATGAAAAAACTTGAAAAAAAAAAACAAATTCGATTTGTCTCAATGACATACCACTGGTAACTGTGATTTTTATAAAAATTTGCCAAATCTTTATAAAAAACTCCGTTTTTATAAACTGATTTTATAAAAACTTTATAAAAAATGCCAGTTTTATAAACCTGGTTTTATAAAAAATGTCGATAAACACAGTTTTACAAAAAAAAAATTTTTTTATAAAACAAAAGTTTATAAACTGTCATACTTTATAAAAAGAGAATTTTTATATTTCTCAATTGCACGAGAATGTTTATACATTTGAAAAAGTTTTATAAAATACTTTATAAAAGAAGGACAGTTTTTATAAAATACTGTATAAAGCATGCACATTTTTATAAAGTACTTTATAAAGCACGAGAAAGTTTTATAAAGTTCCTTATGAAATCAAAAAACCTTTATAAAACACAGATAGTTTTTATAAACTTTTATGTATTTTTTATAAAAGTCGCAATTTTTATACAGATACGAGTTTCTTGGCATTTTTTAGGAAACTTTCATTGAATAACTGTTAGTATATGTATATATTAAACTATGAAAAAATTATTATTAACTGTTAGTATGCGTGTATGATAAACTGTTAAAAATATTTTATCGTGTAAATTTCGTGATTAAGATTAATGTGAAATAAATTTTTACAACATGTTACAAACCATAGTATGGCTCACTGGTATCGTATATGGGTTACAGATGCCAAAGACTTGGGTTCGGATTCCATTGGCGCCGTTAATTTTTCAGATGCATTTACGCATTTAGTTAATTATAGCATCAAATTGTTGTTTGTTTACTTAATTGCAGTTGTGTCAAAGAATAAATTAATAAATTTTGAGAATGAATAATTTTTTTTTCATATATGGTTACATACAGGGTGCGCCACCAAAATCCGGACAAAAAACCATTCAATATTCCCGCGATAATATGCTTCAGAAAGATATCGCTTTCAGTGTCTGAAT
>JAPYZL010039992.1:0-23575 GCA_030522825.1 Platygaster orseoliae
GACTGACAAAACTGGGACCGTCATTTGCAGACTGGCGTGTAGGTAAACGCAGGTCAGTGCAGGTTCGATGAAAAAATCTATACGTGGTTAAAAACTTGGGAAATACAGCGGAAAATACATATATGTCTACAGTAAGCATCGATGCTTACGAAAATATCCATAGAAAAGTTGACTTTACAAACGCGATATTTTATATTAGTAAAAACCTCGTTTTTTTTTTCGAGAGAAAAAAAAATCATTAAGAAAACGTTTAAAAAATTGACCACAGTCGAGCACGAACTCACGCCCTCGAAGTTGGCGCTCCTCAACTCTACCAGCTGCGCTATCGCCGCAATTGAACCCTTATCGCACAGGACTGAAACCGCTGTTTTAAGTAAGCGCGTCTGGATTTTCAATATCAAATATCTCGCGAACGAAGCCCCGATCAAGAAAACAGTGAAATTACTTTTTCACTTACGTTCTACTGAATACGTGGGCGAAGTATCTAACGAAAGTGCGAGCGGCACCTAGGAAGTCCCCCTTAAGAGTTTACTACAAGCATGTTACGTTTTTTCATTTCGTTCAAATATATTAATTAGTTTCGGAGATATCAATTAGCAAAGTCGACCATGCGCTACGAGAAAAATTAAGTAATAAATTTCAACGAAATAAATAAAATTACCATGTTTTTGATAGTATTTAAAGTAAAAAAAGTTCAACCCTTTAACATAAAAACTTTTTTCTTGAAACAAGTTTGAACATTCAGTATGATTTTGACCATCTATATGATAATCCCCTCTTACGGTATTACGTCTGAGATAAAGATAAGCGCATGCTACGGCTAACTTCAGTTTATTGCTGTATTTTCGGTCGCGGCAACACTGCAGCACAGCAGCACACCGCAGCGTACTGTCCTTTTTTTACACTAGAGTAAGTAAGACATTCTGTCATGGAATCCGATCAAGTACAGTGTTGCCGAGTTCGCTAAATAAGTTTTTAGAAAAAACGCTACGGTGAAAATTTATTTTGATACGACAAATTACGTGTAATTTCATCCTTCAATAGTAGTAATATTTTTAGAAAAATCTATCTCATGGTTTTTCGGAAATTTGAATAAATATGCTTCTGTGATTTATTTTTATAAAAATATATCTCAGAATTATATATTATATATATATAATTAAATATAAATGTGATAGCTTAAAACACATAACATATAAATTCTCATTTTAACATATTTTCTGGCACATTTTAACAACTAAATATCTAATATTGTCATACGTTTTATTTTAAATATTTTTTGTTCTAAAATTTTCTGGTCTTTTTATCAAATCACTCATATTTCTCGGTTAGGGATGATTGTAATTACTTTGCTGAATGTAATTATTATAATTCAAATTATTAGCATGGATATTTTTACTAAAACAGTCGCCTGCATTATTTTACAAAATATCATTAGATATAGTTCGTATGAATAATATTTTGACGTTTATCTAATATTCAATTTAAATTGAAAACAATCTTGTATACCTATATTATCAGGATTCTTCAACTTCCATCAACTGCATTTTTGAATTCTTTTTTTCATATTTTAATATTGACTCTTGTTTTTATTAATATTGATGTCAAACAATAGCAATTTTAAACGTACTCTATTGAAAAAAAAATTAAGAGAAACCATTTTCAGAATTGTTTTTGAACCTTATACGAGTGTTTTTAATATTTTAAACCATCGCGCACTTACGTTTACTTTCCCGCAATTTATTTTAATTGTAATATTCACATTCATGTTTTGAAGTTTAAGATTCACTTTTATTATTATTCATATTGTATATAAATTTAGATACAAGTATTTTATATATATATTTATATAAATTGAATTCATTCAAATATTTTATAAGTACTTTTTATTTCAATTGATTATAAACCAGCCTGCGTTGGTGAGTTATTAATCTGTTAATTTTTTATTCTGATAATTCTTCGGATTGAGCTCAAAGTTTTTCGATGGAATAATTATTATTGACTTTGCAGGAAAAAAATTGTCAACTTTTTCCATTGATATTAGTATAAATCGCAACAATTTGTTTCTAACAGTGCATTGAAGATACGAGATCTTAACGAAAAAAAAAATTTTGCGTTGAGTGACCTCTAAATAGAAATCGATATTGCTTACATTTTTACAGAACTTTTCATTCTTGATACTCTTCCCAAATTTGCGTGTTCCGGAATGTAATTTAGAAATTTTTTTTTCAGGTTCCCCTAATATACCTACACTGATTTTTGTTGTTGTCATTAATAAGAGCTCACCTAGTTAATATAGATTGTGTCATTATTTGTTCCATTTCAGTTATTTTTTTTTTTGCAACAAAAATTTAGTTGAAACTTTTTTTTTTGAATGTTCTCTTTTTAAACATTGTAAAATATGACACATGTATACACAGAAACAAATTTTTCAATAATTATAATATATTCGAACACAATTTCATTTAATAAAGTAACTTTCGAGACATTTCACTTCTCTTCCGCTTAATTTTCAAAATTTTATTTTGAAATTTGTACTTTGACTCCGATCGTTTTTAGAATTGACATGAAACCATTGACACATTTATCATATCTTTTATTATTAGCATTCAAATCTGTAAATGCAGCTTTTTTTGATTCCTCTTATAAAAGAAAAATTTTCACTTTTGTGCTTTTAATGTTGACAGCAAACCATTGGAATTTAAAGCATATCTTAGATTATTTAAATGGAGAAGTCAACATTTTTTATTATCTTATACTTTATTTTTCTACACTGAAACAATTTCATCTCTTAATTCAAAACATTACCTTGTAAATGTTTACCTTGCGAAAATTTATTTTATTGTGATTCCCATATTTCGCATCGGAATTGAAATAAAAAATTCCATTTCCTTTAACTGTACTGAATTAAATATGGTAAAGTAAGATACATATGAAAAATATGTTGTTAATAAACAAACTTTCCATAAAACCATTGCACAATATTGTGATTTTTTTGTTATTCAAATTTGCAGTTGCTGCAGTTAAGAATTCCTGTCTAAAAATTTTCATTTCGTATCTTATTGTTTTTGAAGTTTACATCGAGTTTGTAGAATATGCTGAATTTCTGAAAATAAAAGCCCAAAGTTCTTTTTTGCTTCTGAACCACGATTTCTAAACAATAGATTGAACGGATAATTCTCAAAAAATTACCATCCTTAGTTACTCATTTCTTTTGTTCTCTCACTTGAGACTACTGGAAATTAGAATTTTGATTTAAATTTTTGACAGATTTCAATTGGTCAAATCAATTAATTAATTTAAAAACCTTTCTACATGTGAAATATCTTGCTAAAAACTTACGTTTGAAACAACAAAATCTGGGTTCCTCAATTCGGAGTTAGACATTTGAATCTAATAACCTTTAAACGTGTGAATCTCCTTTTCTCTGCAATCATTCTCCAAAAAAACTTTTTCTTTAAATTTAAAGAATAGTTCTGCCCTTCCAAAAATCTGCAATAATTTGCAAATTATACCTTTTCAAAAGCGCAATTACTTATACAATATATTTAAGTCTCCAAACTCGTCAAAACCATTATAAAAACAAGAAAAGTTTCATGCCTCGCATAGCCAAGGTAATTCCCCGAAAATTTTGTTATCGTAACTAACAATTTTATCTGGCCAACGCGAAGTGCGATTTCATCACGCGATTGTAAACGTCGCATGCAGGTGTGCGAAAAAAAAACCAGATTCGTATCGCCGTGCGCTGTGTTGAACGAAGCTAATCGACGGTACGGACTGATAAGGCTACACAGTAATTGTCGATTATTCCGCTGGCGTGTGAGCGATACGAGTTTTTATTTGCCGATTCGTTGGTTCATGCACTCGATCGCGCAGGTAAAAAAACGCAATTATGTTTACATGTGTTCGTGTATGTTATTTTTTTCTTTTTTTTTTCATTCAGTCTCTGCTTATCTGCGGGAAAACAAAAAATAGAGGCGAAAAACGCATTGTTAAGAAAACGTAGAAGCTCGCATGAAAACAATCGCAAAATGCAATATAAAGCGCACTTACGGATTCAATGACAACTACGTGAACTGACGTTTCCCATGGGGAAAAATTTTACTTAAAGTAAAATTTGTTGTAAATTCTTCAATCAAACGATACAGTTTGAATATATATACTTTTTAAAAAATTTTCGAAATGGCAATATTTGGAAGCTACTGTGTTTAAAACATGATTAGTTTTTTATATAAAACTATATATTTTCATAAGTTTTTGCTATTTTCTTGGAAACACACATATTTTAAACTGAAACTGTCAACAGCAAATAATCAAGTTATGATTATCAAAATTGCTTATTTCACAATCCCTATCATATTCATCGAAAATTCGTATACGTCCACAGCTAAAAAATTTAAATCCAAGAAAGAATTTTTTTTTCAAAACAGATAAACTATGTAATATGAACTTAAGTCACATTCACATATTTTATTAACATTCATAGACGTACCGAAAAAAGAATATTATATAATAATACGCGGAATTCTCCTTAAGAAAATTTTTCCATAGGCTTGTCATTCATATAAATTTGTGTGACTGTTAAGCTCTGGGTTAGCGAGTAAAATTGGCAAATGACGAAGGAAGGAAAAAATGCGGGGAACGAAGACAGTATAAACAAATAGCGTCAAGAATGAAATACTCGTTTATTTTATACAAAAAAAAAGACATCACCTCTCACGTCCAAAATCCATGCACTACGGATTTTTAGGCACGTTTTGTTCATGTTCATACCCTCGATTACGTCAACCTGCAAGTACCATATACATCGATAGTGTCACTCGGGTTCTGTTTTTTCTAATCACAATGACAAATGAAAATTCTCTACAGGATAATAAAGCTACTAATAAAGAAGCTCGAAACGACGTGTTTTCAACCTGCATTAACTCAATGTCGCAAAAATCTCATTGTAATGAAAAAACCTTGAAGTTGATGCTTTCAGAAGTGCATTTTTCATATTTAAAATTATGTAGAAAATTTGTAGAATAGATAGAGAGTGGGAAAAGAATTCAAATCAGGGATGGAAAACATGACAGTAATTCTTATTTCTGTCAATGTTGACTGTATAGTTGTTGTTGGTTTTAATGTTTCTTCATTATTGTGATAGTTTTTATTCCAGATTTTATAAAGGGTACTGTAATATTCGATTTTTATTCCAAGTTTCGTGAAATTTTATTTTCTGTAGGATATGAGAAAGAATCGTAATGTAAGTGGAATAAAAATGTTTATTTATAATTAGGAAAGTTTATGCAAATCGCGATAAAGACTTAAATGTTGAAAACTCATGAAAAATTTGTGAAGTCTTAATTTGAGACGAAAGAAATTTCATGGTGGCATTCAATCTGAAAAAATTCTACTTGTTTTTATCATTGAGACATGCATATTTTGAAAAAAAATTCTAATTCTAAAAATGAAAACCACGATTGTCTGCAAATTAAGGTTGTATCAAAAAAAAAAAAAAAAAAAAAAAAAAAATAACAAAATAAAAAAAAAAAAAAAAAAAAAAAATCATTAGACTGACATCATTAGGAAAAATGACCAAAATCATCAAAATCACAAATTTGTCTGATTTTAAAATATTTTTCATCAAGTGATTCTAAAATCACAATCCAGTAAATTCCTGAGTTGTTTTTAAAGTAACGATAAAAATTTCGAGAATTTAAGCCCGAAATTTCAGTCAAGCGAAATGTGAAGAATGCAGAATTTTAAACTAAACTTGGAAAATTCTACTATCAAAAATTTACGATGCATGAATATTGAAGAATTCTAAAGCTCCCTTAATACAACTGAAGAAATTTTTTGTTTAGACAAACTTCGAAAGATGTCATTTGAATAATAAAAATTTTGATTACTATTTTTCGGAAGTGAAGAACAAAATGAAAAGTATAAAATTAAAGTTTATAATATTTAAAATTACACAATATTGAACGGAAAAAAAGTTTCATTTTCAATGAAAAAGATCAAACATTCACATTTTAAAAATCTATCTATAAGAAATTAGAAATCATTATTTCTACAATTCCTAAGACGTTCAAGATTTACGCTCTTGAAGTGGAAAATTTATTGAATGTAAAAAAATTTTGTACATGATTCCAAAAACTTCAAAATATTAGGTTATTCATCTGTTCATTCTCATTGATAAATATTTTTTCAAGACCACATCTCAAGTAAAACATCGTTTCATGCAAAAGTATCAATCTTTACTGTCTACAAAATTTCTGTTAACAGGACTGAACTGATGAATATCAAAAAATGTATGTAAAGATCAATGAAATTCGGCGTTCAATACATTTCCCATCCCCAATTATTGAAATGTTATCTCAGGTGAAGGGAAGGAGCCGGTATCCTTGAGTGGCGTTCGCATTGTTTCTCGTGCCTTGGAGAATTACGCAACTAAAGCGCAGGAAGCCGTAGAGGAAACAGCAGGGAGACAGCGTGACGTACGCGTTCTGCGGGAGCCGCTCACATACACAATGACGCTCGTACCTTCGGGAAACTTCACCTTATTAAAGCATCCAAGATCTACGAATTTGAGATGTGGTTGCTAAGTTTGGAGACAATGGACGATTCTGTGCTTGCAATTTTTGGCCGGCTTCGCGCTTGGGGAACAGCGCGAGACTTGAACATGATCTTAGGGGTACAATTTTGAAAATTCACAATAACCAAAGTTCACTCGCACATGCGGTTATAAAATTTAAACTGGAATTTTTCAATTCGAAGTAAATTGAATAGAATATATAAACACGTTCAATTAAAATAATAATTTAAATTTTTATATGGTAAAAGCATCATTGTTACACTTGCAACTATTTCATTATCTTTGTACTCGAGATCATCAAAAATGCTTAATTCATCCAAATTCATCTCAAAATATAATAATTGGAGTCTCGTTGTAATTTCAATGAATTATTTTTTTTTTATTTGTTATTATACCTAATTCATTATATGTACTGTCTATCGCGGTATTGCACGTTTTCAGAAATTATTTAAGGATTCTAAGGAACTTTTCATTTATAACATGAAATTTCTTACAGACAATATTGCAAAAGAATCGGTCATCATGCATTAAATTATATAAAGAACTGCGAACAAAAAATTTATAAGAAACAAAATCTTCCATGTATGATCTGTCTATTGAATCCAAAAAAAGTCATCATTCTTATTTTTTAATATTACACTTGAAGAAATTGTTACAAACATCTTTTTTTTTATGAAGTAACTGCATCAAAAGCACCTAAACTTATAAATTCATTGTATAATAAATATTTTTTTCTATTACAAGGAATGTGTTTTAAGTGGCCGGCGCCGATTTCGTTAGTTTTTTTATATAGTTATAATGTAGAAAACGAAGACTTAAAAAAGAAGTACTTCTTGTTATCAGTGAATAAATGTTTATAAAGGTATTTATACTATTTGCAAGTAATAGTTAAAAATTTTAATTTCGCTATTTCTTACACACCAAAAACTATGTTTAATGTCAACGAGAAACTAGAGAGAATTTTTTTTCCCCAGCTTTCTCGAAGGCGTATAAATCAGTATTTCACCCTCTTTTGAGAGGACCAGACTACAATAACAAAAGTGATTTCGACGATGAAAAAGAAGTTCAATGAATTGTGTTTTGAGAATAGATCTGAAAACTAGCAAAATTGGCACCAGACACTTCACATTTCTTTCTCGTTAGATATTCTAGATCATAAATTAATATTGACATATTTTTACGAGATTGCAAAATGAAAATTATAATTTATAGATGACACTAGCAAGTTCATTTGGCAAAAATTTGCATCAAATAAAATGATATAATTGCACTTTATTTTGATCATTACAAGACATTGATTCTTATCTACAGTTACAACACTTTTATTCAATAATAAAATATTGCAACATTTCGGAAGTAGCATATTCATAACAATTTTTGATTTAAAGTTTGAAAACCTTACGCACATATCCATTAAATCCTTTTAAAAAATAAAAATTTACAACAATAAAAACTAATACACGAGTACAACAATTTTAAACGTATATCTGAGAACCGAAAAACACCAGTTAACGTAACTTATGAAAACTCAGAATTCCCTAGCCAAAAAAAGGTTGAATGCCTTACTCCTTTTTCATCAAACTCGACGAAAAACGTTAATAAACAAGCACAGAATCGATCATGGAAAGACAATAAACCCCGAGAAAGGGTGAAGCATGAAGCCATAGAAAAGTCATGAGCGATATTTGGCAAAATAATCAATAAAAACGACGATAAGAACAATAATAATCATGTTGTACAAGAAAAAAAAAGAGGAAAGTCATATAATAACTAAATAACGAGTAATCGAAGGAATCGGGTTCAAAGGTATAAAAACAATGGCAAAAAAAAGGTACGGAGTGAAAAGATGATACAAGATGTAAGCATTAATAAAACTAATATTCATGCATTTTTCAAGCATTATTATTACAAATACTGGTTGACTCCTGACAAACCCGGTGAGCGTGCAAGCGTAATAATCGCCCTTTAACTAGGGTCGCTTTATTCCACGGATCGCAAGAAAACAAAAAGAACTACATCAAAATAGAGCCTATCGCAGATTAAGATAGTCAAGTCAAGTGAAAAAAAAAGAGGAGGAAAGTATAATAGAGCGAAACGGAAAATTTAAGAATGTGACAATTTTGGCTAGTCGATGGTACGTAAGAAATAGGCTCTGCAGTGAAATAGCGATAATAGAGAACGTCGTCGAGCGGAAACGGAGGAGCGGTGTGATAAGGTGTTGGTCTCGAGCAGAATTGCAAAATGTGCACACACATGTAATAAACAGTCTAAAAAATAATTGGTGAGAAGAATAATCGTAAAATAGCAGGGTTAAAAAACGTTAAAGAGCGAATGCGCGAAGCTTTGCATCTGCATTCCCGGGGTCGCACGTACATAGAGCGCTAATTTCATATTTATATATGTGTATAGATATAGATATTATACAATGCTTGGGTCTTCGTGTACGTGTAAATATAAACATATGTCTACACAAAAATGTATATGGAGAATCCAAAGACGGTACAGTACACAATAATAAATTACTACCTGCATAATGCATGTCCGTAATCATGTGGATATCAATATTTATATATTTATACGAGCGTAAAACTTTGTTTTTTCTTCGTTTTCAACTCTATACTTTCAATCCTCAATACGTGATATATAGCAATATTCTTAAACAAAGTTATAAGTCGTTTTTGTCATCATCTTTGCACGCCATCTTCCGATGCAACTATTCACCGTATGCGTTCTATCATGTGTATATATAAATTTTTATGCATAATCAAAATCGTTAGGATTAATGTTAGTTTATATCGTGTGCAGTGGAGTGTGAGTGCAATGGGAAGGCACTTCTGCTATGTCAGAGCTGATTTAGCTTCTAAAAACCTAAGTTTCGATCGTTTACAGTGAAACCTCGTTCATCTCGGTCCATCCGTTCATCCACGGAGCACCACGTGACAGTCGAAAGTAAAAGTAAACAGGGAAATGACGAACGAGTTTACGCCGTGAACGCTTTCAAAATCTCGGGTGTTCGGACGCCAATTTAAACCAGCCACCCCCAGATCGAAAAAAAGAAGCCTAAAAAATGCTGCACCGCGAGTGCCTTCTTCACCCCCCACCCTTCTTACCTCTCTAGCCCTTATAATCGCACAAATGAAAAAAAAAAGAAATATACGATTCGCGGCAAAAATACCAGTGATCATTATCGCATTGTATTTCTTTTCTCCATTATTAAAACCTAAACGAAAACGAGCACCTAACGTTAAAATATTGCGATCACACAATCACTAACGACTAAGGTTCACCTGAAAAGTAAAACCTCAATTATTGCATCGCCAATATTGCAATGTTTCAAAAAAAATCACCGATAGCGATAAAAATGACTGATTTTCCCGGTGCAGCATAAGGCTTTAAATCTCTCGGACGTAATAACGCGTCCGTGTAAATGTATCGTGTACTTAGACCGACGTTGAAATTTTACATACTAGTACGCTATCACAAGGAGACGGGCCCAAAATAGGAAAGGCACACGCGAGATGCGGGAAAAAATGGCGAGAGATAAGGGAATTGGCTGAAAATCGCTAAAATATATCTCCAACGCTTTTGGAAGACTTCGGACCTGTGCGTTTCTCCGCGGAATGATTCGAGACCTTTTTTTTCCGATCTCGCGCGGGCCTGGGGACCACCGGGAACTTTAGTACCCCGAAAGTCGTGGCCGTCGTACAATGTGCACTACGAAAAACCTACGTAACGGTAACGGGTACGGACGATTACGTCACTGCTATTTTTTCTATTTCACTCATTTTTAGCCCGTAAAATTCTTAGTGTAGACACATTCATCGTTTGTTTGTTTTTTCTCTCGACGTGTGTGAAGTTTTTCAGTATACAAATGCGATTCCTATCACTTACGAGGACCGTTCAAATCGCTGGCAAGTTTTGTGTGTCGTCGTGTCGCGAATGTGTATAAATATAGAATATACTTATGTATTATATATATGCTCGATTGTTCTACAAAGTTTGCGCGATAAAAAAATAATGACGTAAGAGTTCGATCAAGTGAACGCATCGAACAACAGTGACGAAAAACGCTCCCGGATCCTTCAAAGGATTGCCATCGACTTATTGTGTATCACATTACGTAAAAGTGGCGTGAGCGTTTTTTTTTATTCACGCGCCGTCAACTCCCCCGCAATCGAAATCCAAAGTCTTGAAACGTTTAGGGAACATACATTACTAATCGGAACTTGTTGTAGTGTCAACAATTCAAAAATTTTGGGAGAGGTAACGTGTCAGAAGTTCTCTATTTTCTGTTTTCACGATTTTATCATTCGTTGGCAACGAGTAAAATTAATAGCGGTAATGTTAAAATTTCTCCGAAAAAACATTTATCTCCATAACTGAACTTTGAAATATTTAGTTCTAGTTAGGCATCGAAATATGCTATTCATCTTGTGATAAAAATTTCAGGTGAATTTCGATTTAAGAAAATAGAAAATTTCCGTCGTTTTACGATAGTGGGAAATTTCTCGAGAAAATTTCAAAGTTCAAGAATAGCAAAAATAAAACCTTTAGTAAATTAACCAAATATGAAAAATTTGAACAACAAAAGACATATTTCAAATAAATATTTCAAATTACATGAAAGAAAACCATTTTTTAAAAAACAGTATCTCTTATCAATTTTCACTCAGAGTGCTTTTTATAATGAAGTTTTTTCTGCCATACAGGATGAATTTTAACAATAAAACAGTATAGTCGAAGAAGGTTTCTTTAAAATTCCAGAACGCAAATGGAGTACCATTAAGGATACTTTTAGAAAAAATCTACCTAGGAAGGTTCGGATAAAAAATTTCTTAAAAACACAAAAATTGAATCCTTCTTCACGAATTTTCAAACCCACCACTTACATGAATTTTCCATGCCAATATATGCGGTTGGCTCTACTCAGAATCATGCAAAAAAATTGGTAAATTAACAAGTTTCAACATGTAGAATTTTTCTTTTAGACTTACGAATTCGTTATTCAATTATGAATTTATTTTTGAAAGTCAAGCAATGGATGTTTTTTAATTTTCATAACGAACAATCCCAGGTTAATTTTAATCTATGAAAAAATTAAAGAATGACTTTGTTCTTTTACAGTAAAAAATCTTTTGAAAAAATTCTGAAAATGTAGAAAGAAAGAGAAAACTCATGAACGAACTTTCAAAATCGAAATTTAGCTCATGAATTTCCTAAAAACTTTTTTTTATTATAGAAGACGTGAATAATGTCATGCGTTGAGACCATTTGTGAATAACAGTTGATTTATATTTTCCTAAAAGGTGTTCTTTCTTGTTACATTGTTCCTGCTGTGTGGCATTAGTATAAACAATTCAAAACAGTATTTATAGACTATATAGCAACGCAAATTCAAGAACGAAATAATAAAACTATTGACGATATTTTTTGGAAAACAATTCACTCATGAAGGTTTGAAAAAAGGAATTTCACAAAAACGCTCAACTCAGATCTTTCATTAACGTTTCCAAGAGATACTAACAAAAGTTCTATTATTTATGTATGAAACTTTCATAAAATATAACCATGCAAAAATACTCGTAAAATATCAAATTTCTACATGCTTTTCATTTTTTCGTAGTTCAGAAAACTGTCAAGTCAGCAGTAGAACAAAAAATAAATCAAACATGAAAATAGTCATTTTCACACCACAAACATTCAAAATTGTCTAGTAAAAAACTCACGAATGGTAACAAGAACCAAATGAAAGTACAATGGATATATGGCTGATGACGTATTCAAAACAACTAACTACAAAGTCAACCCAATTCGTAAAATCGCTCAGCCATAAACCAACAACAACATCGATAAAACTTCTTCTTTGCAACCTCATTGTACTTAAAATCCCCTGAATAACAAATTGAATAAAGTATTCGAATCTACGATAGTCGAAAACAACCTTATTCTCCAAATTCCGACACGTCACCCACCTCCCAAAAACATCGGAAGAGTCTCCATTATACAAATAAACCCATAGGTAAAAAGTAAACAACGAACAACAACCTCTTCCCTTAAAAACTTCCCCCTGTCCACCCTGATCATCATCGCAAAACCTAAAAAAAAGAAAACCCCCAAAGACCCATATCTCTTCATAAGGCACTCTCTCCGTTAGGTGTCTGACTAGAAAATGAAACTACCCCCGTAACTCATAGCAATATCCCTCAAGGGACAAGGCTTTTAGGTAGTTTTCATTTTCTTGTATGGCTGCATAATGACTCCGCTGCTAGTAGGAATGGCGACCTGCGGCTGGGCCGCGATCGTGGCCGGGCTTGCGGCCGGTATCTGGTCCCGGTACCCGGGAATGGCGCCCATGCTGGCTACCCCAGGCAACATGGAATACGGGTTTTGGATATAGGGATTCGGCTGATAGGCCGAGCCGGGCAGGTATTGCGAGGTGGGAATGACCTGCTGGCGAATGAGGCCGGAGTACGGATTGATGGCCGCAGCGGGCTGCCGCTGATAGGCAAGCAGGCCCGCGGCGGTTTGGAGGGGCGACGCGGCCAACGCAGCGCCGGGGTATCCCGGGAATCCGTGTACCAGGGACCTCGGTGTGGCCGCGGCGGCGGGCATGGGTTGAGGACTCACGGCCGAAAGGGCCTGCTTGTTAAGGGCGACCCCAGTGTAATTCAAGGCCGTGAGGGGATTGATTTGGGCGTAGGGTTGTTGTTGTTGCTGCTGCTGCTGCTGCTGTTGCTGCTGCTGCTGGGCCGCGGCAGCCGCCTGCGAGACCTTGAGGGCCCTGGCGTAGTTCTTCTGGGCCACCTCTTTCGCCAGTGCCGCGGGGTCCATGGTCGCCAGGCTGGGCGCTATTCCCAGAGAGCTGAGGATATTGTAATTCGCAATGTTCGCCATCGTGTAATTCGCGACTGGGTTTAGGCCCTGCATGTTCGCCAGTGCGTGGCTGGAATAAGGGATCGCGGGCGAACCTGCATGGTTCAGGTCGGGGGAGTTGCGCGACGCGTCGCTAGTGCCGTCGTGGTTGCTAGCCTGGTGCTGCTGCTGCTTCTGCTCGACCGCGGCTGCTGCTGCGGCTGCGGCTGCGGCTGCGGCATAGGTTGCGGCTGCAGCTGATGAAGCTGTAGGCGGCGGTGGCGGCGGGTTCGCGGGATCCACTAGGATCCCGTTGCTCTCGGTGCCGGCCGAGGCGCCACCGGCGGCCGCCGTCGGCGGCTGAGCACTCGGGTTCGAGGTTTGGGGTAGGGGTGGTGGTGTTCCAGTGTACTCACATGACACAGGCACGAAGGGCTGCTGTAGCTGCATCAGCTGCTGGTAGGTCGTGGCCCCGGTCGGCTGGTATACAGGCACCCCGGACTTGTCGCCCGCCGGACGCTTGAACGGTACCATTCCTTGGAAGGCCTGAAAAAAGTTTAAGGATCGAGGATTATTTTCTCTAAGCCCTTCGGGTCGACGATCATTGGTGAGAGAATCTTCCGGTTTTCTCTTGAAGGCTTGTTGCCCTTGTCAAGGATGACTGATGGGCCCGATTTTTTACAAGTGGAGGTCTTGTTGCATATCGACGAAATTTTTTGTGATTTGAGAGCGAAAGAAGCTCAGGGATGCTTACGGTGAAGGAAGAGAGAAATATATAAAGTGGCAGGGTGTCTAGCAAAGTTATAAAGGAAAGTAAAAGAAAAACTGTTGGAAACTCATAGCAATCTGATTTGGAAAAATATAGGAAGATATATGATTCACGGTTATTCTTGCAAATAAATACAAAGAAATTACGAGAATCTGGATCTACGAAAGCACTAGACACCCCAAGAGGTTTGTGTTTTATTCTGCACTTACAAAGTTTTCGTAGTAGAGCGATCCGACAGACTTCATATCCATCTGCAACAAAGACAGGATAAGTTCTAAATGATAACCAGGCCTACGTTTCATGGAGATATTTTTAGGGATTTTAACAAGTACGAATAGTTGATGTTTTTAGCTTCAACTGTCTTTTCTTTTTTTGCTCGAGCTTTCGTGTGCGTCGAGGGTTGTGCCGATGACGCAGCTTGCGGCGACGTTCCCAAGCGATTGTCGGGTTCTTCTTTGATTGCGACTGGAAAATCTTGGAAAAGGATATGTCGCGCGCAGAAAAATTTAAAGGAAATTTTGAAAAGAAAGGTTTTGGAAGAGGGTTGTTAACGAAAAAAGGGCAAAAAGTAGAGAAAAGCGGTCGACATAGTGGCGGATTTCGATTAACTGCTAGTATGTGAGAAGCAAAAAGTAAATGGACTGTCAAAAATCAAAGTCAGGTTATAAGCTACGTCGAGATGCAAAAGCTCATAAGCCAGGACTTTTCATGTCAGTTGACGAGACGAGAAATGTGTGGGAAAACGGGTGAATCGACTCAAATATTTCAGACATGGTATTATTCAGTAGAAATTGGAAGGTGGTTGGTTTTGTAATCTATCGCCTGTCCCGAATTTCACAAGAGTGTGATATATCAGAGATTTCAATGTCAAGGTACGGTATTTTGTGTGTTATTGATTCTTATTTTCAAGATGCTCGAAGGTTTTGGAATAACAAAGGAATAATAATTATAGGGAAAAACGAAGGTTTTTTTGAACGACCCTCGTCAAGTCACGTCAACGTCAAAGAATCGCGGTACTGAACGTGATCATTTTCCTCATTAACACAAAGTGTAGTTCCCAACACTTATTCTTTTTTTAAAAATTATTCGAAAATACTGAATGGTCGTCAAAAGTGAAATCGAACTGTCCGAAAAAAAGCGCGACATCGCGTCATCTCGTGGGTGGCGTAAGCACAACATGCATCATCGGCGCAAGCTCGAATAAACACCGTTCCCAACGTACCGCCGATGATTGGAAACTGCACCAAATACAATCAAAGAATGATTTTTTCACAAAGTTATAAAATCAGCGAAAAACCGTCGCCACATTGATTGACCCGTAATTTTTTTTAATTTTTACGATACGATGATTCGACGATCAAAAACGTCGAATCACCGTCGCACACGGTGTTCGCGCCTTAATTTGAAGGACCAAAAAATTACGGTATTCGTAAATCTCGGGTTTTTGGTTTTTCGCATATCTTGGAAAGTCAATAAAATGGTCAGTTATTGATTTTTCCAGGATCGATGACATGAAAAACTAAAATGGATGGAGAAATAATATTTTGTAAGCGATCTATAAATACATGACGAGGTGTAAGCTCTGGTAAAACGGACAACATCGCAACTGACGAACGGAAGAAAAGCGAAAATAAGACAACTCGGAACAAATTTCGAGCGTGTTCATTGGTTAGCCAATGGCGTGTGTCGCGTGTTGCAAATTAGATACTGCGTTATGCTTCTGGTCATTACTTGTCCAAGGGTGGAATTGAAAGTTGGTTTATTTTGAGCAAATAATTGAGAACGAGTATGTAATTTTCACTGGATTCGGGGTTTGTTCACTGTTTCAGAAATTTGAATGCTAGGAATTTTCCAAGCCGGAAGAACAATTTTCTAGATGTTTGATACGAAGAAAAACAAATATCAGAGGCGTTCCCACAGGACTTAGTGATAGTGAAAAGAATATGTGAAAATAAGAGTATGAAAAACACTGAAACATTGTCAAAAGTCAGAGATTATTGACATAAAAACATAAATAAAACGATATTATTATAAAACTGATTCATTTGGAACTTAAAAATTAAATTTATATATTAAAAAAAAAAAATGTGCGAAATTTTATATGCCGACTATTTTTTTTTTATTCTATGGTTAAGACTATAGCGACAAGTCTAGTCATTGAAAAAAAAGGAAAATTTTTATTTCAGAACATTGAATAAACGACATGTGAACGTCATGGAGAAACTCTTTTCTGCAAACTTCACTCCAAGGCATTATCATTTACATATTTGAAAACTAATATGGAAATGAAACATTTTTTTTTGTTTATCACATACAGTAGAATAATGAGGAAAAAATTTAAAAAAAGGATTATTAGTTTTCGACGATGATTTGATAAAACGAATTTTGCAGACTGACTTGACTAAAATACCTCCTTTAAATTAAGTAGTGATTTAGGGTATTACTTGATATCTCTTTCAAGTTATAAAATTTTTTGTCCTCTGTAAGAGGTAATTGTGAATAAATAAAGATTTTTCTGCATCATCTACGTTGGACAGAAATAATATTGACTTAATTTTTTTTGGGGGGGGGGGGGGGAGGTTGGCGAAAGTATGAACCATAATATCATAATGCTTATGGGGTGCGGAATTTGGCACTTTACCCTATCTCAAACAGTGAACACAAAACCCATATGGTAAAACTTTTGACAAAGTCATTAGATCCCTATCATGATAGCTCGTTAGACACTTTGTGGAACGCAAGACCTAGAGCTTGCAGCGCGCTCGGTGTATTCACAATCGCAACAAATCACGATATTTTCGTTAAAGGCAAATATCTTGAAAATGAGTGAACACAAAACATTCTCCATTTGAAATTACAGTCAATTACAGGATCGAATATTCATTAGTTTATCAAACAATATTTGAATAAGAAACTATATTATATCTAATTTTTTTTTCCAAATAATTGTTACACAAAAAAACCATACCTTAAAAAAGAATGATTAAAATGAAGACGAAGTGACTGAACCATGAATATTTTTCGCTAAAAAAATTATATGAAAAATATCCAACTAATCCCTCCTCCCAAAAAAAGATTATAAGTTTTTCGGATTTCAGGATAGTTTCCTCAAAAAGGAATATTGTTAAATTTCCGAGATCCTTCTACCACTTTGAATATGAAAATTTTGTGGCATATAGATGAAAATAGTAAGTAATATAAAAGTTTATCTCAAGTTTTGGTAATTGTCTCTTGCTACACCTATTTTCTACTGACTACTTTAAATGTGTTATCTTAAATGATTAACATTAAAAAAAAAAATTTCATACGAAAACTAGTACTTCAATACTATAATCAATTCTTATAATAAATTATTAATATAATATTTTTAACTTTATTATAAAAAATTGTATGTTTATATTATAATAATTATTACTATAAAAAAAAGAAAAAAGAAAAAGTAGTAATATGCCGAATTGCTTATTATGTTACTGGAAATGCCAGCAAAATACCGAGCTCTATGTGTAACTTTTCTGTTTCCTTATTTTTCTTATGCTATAAAAACATTCATTTATCAGAAGTTAAGATTTATTTGAAGCAATTTTTATCATTTTCTATATCCGAACAAACTTGATACCTATTTTTCTTTTTCAATTCCCAGTTTAATTTTTCAAATTATGAAGTTCAGAAAATTCAAAACTCGAAGAATTACTCGATCTACTTGTTCGATTTACTCGAATCTTATTAGTTGGGTAAAAAACTTGCGAAATTATAAAAAGTAGCATTTTACGTCCACTTTCTGGAAATTGCAACATTTTTTGTGATACAAAAAAAAATATATCAAATACTTTTTTAATGCAGAGTATAGAAAAAATTATTTAAACACTATTTGGAATTAGGGTATAAAAAACACGGGCGACTAACCCTTATACAAAATCGATATTTACAGACAAAAAATGTTGTTACAGGCAAGGGCGTAACCAGGATTTCTGTTAGGGGGGTGCGAAAATTTTTCGTCATCGAATGAATCACAAAGCGATACCATGATTTTTATGTCTTATTACGTCAAGATATATATGACCAACAATATGATTTATTATTATGATAAGAATTAAATAAACCAAATTAATTAGAAATCGATATTAGACATTGCATTGCCAATTTGTAAAAAAAGATCTGAATCTACGAAAATTCTATGAGAATCAAAAAACTTTAGAACTTGAAAATCAATTTGTAAAAAATGAAGACAAAAATTAAATAAAAAAAACTGTAGAATCTTTCGTCATACAATTTCTGAAAAATACTAAAAGTTATTAAAATCCATGAAAAAATTGCATTTTTGAAAAATCTGTACAAATGGCAATGTATGTAGGTATTATAAAACGATAAAAAATCTTATAGTTACTGAAAAAATAAAAAAACTCCAAAGAAACATAACAAAAACTTAACATGAACGTAGACCTGATTATCCTCAAAATCTATGAAATTATCAAAAATCTATCGATATTTGCATTCTTAAGCATACAATTTTCAGAATTAATTTTGAAATACATACGAAAATACCAGAAATCTAAAAAACACTACGAAATTCCTATTGATTGTCGTAGATAGAAAAAAGTGCGAGAATTCTGTAAAATCTTTTCGTACTCTAAAATTATGTAAAGAAAATTTTCTTAACAATACTATTATTTCACGCAAAATAGACGAGAGTGGTAATAAATAGAAAGAAAATGTATAAAAATAACAGTACTTTTAAAAAAATGAGTAGAACTCAAAACGAGTAAAGAATTTTCAGTTTATCTCAATTAAAATAATAATTATAACTGAGAAGAATTATTTCTGAAATGAAATTATATTTATAAATGTTTGATTACACAATGTAAATAAATATTTGCATGGCAAAAAAAAAATTAAATATTGCTAACAATGTTTAATAATGAATTATAATTAATGTAGCCAACAAGAAAATTTCAACACTACAGCATTTTAAATACTTAAAATTTGTGTACTACGATTTTCTCGAAAGTCATTAAAAAACTGATGTATAGAAATCCAAAATAAAATAAAAAATACGTCAGGTTGTGAAAAAACACTAAAAGCGCAAGAAAAAAATGATTCTCATCTCTACTAATTGAAAATCATAAAAATGTAATTCCATTGCATTTAATATAAACTTAAAAAAATAACAACTTTTTATTCACAAAAAATTGGAAGATCATTCTCTCGTAACGACATCTTCAAGGAATAAAAATTATACAATCCTGAAGGACATATATGTGTATTTTTTTTCAAAAAACTCCCCCCGAAAATTTTTTCTGCCTTCGCCTATGACTCGAGTTGTAAAAATTTTTGATTCATAAACATTTAGGGGAGGGCAGCGGTTTTCCCTGTTCCGCCCCTGCCTACGCCCATGGTTATAGCTGTTTACAAATATAGTATCGCTCAATTATCTTTTTGTCAAACAATGGGAAATATATCTACCCATGAAATAATATATAATTTTCTTTGTGAAACTCGAAAATTCACGAAAAGTGAACTTAATCGTTGAAAGATAATCTCTGAAGTAATAGAGAAATGGTAGAAGGCCTCGTTATGAGTCGTTCATGGAAGTCATCTGTGATAGTTCATTCATAAGACTTTTTCCAAAGTTATAGTAAGTAAATATCCCTCGTAACAAAAATATACTTTTGTGAAGAAAAAACTTGCCTTCAAGAAAAGTAACTGTTAATCGTAAGCTACAATTTCAGATGTCTTTCATGAACATCTCTTCGAGAGCGTTGTGAGCAACCTAGTCTGTAATGCAGTTTGAATTCCTCAACGATTTTCTAGATCTTTGATAAATAATTTCAAGTTCAATCTCGCATTCATGTTCATTTCCACATTACCAGCTTCTACTTGTCAACGCTCTCGCGGTAAAAAAAAACATAGGGAAATAATGGAAGTTAAGATATTGAAAAATAAGAAAAAACGTGTACATCATGCATAAGCCGTGGTACCATTAGGAGGTCGTCATTGGAGTCGCGCATCCGTTTCTTGCCAAGCTCAATGGCGTTCTGAAGTCCTCCGGGAACAGCGTTTGCCGGCACTGCCGTGACTCCACCAGCCATCGGGCCAATTCCCGGAACATTCGTCGGCAACGTCGCCGTCTGTTATCCCGTTTTACCGACAGCGTTCGAGAAAGAGCGTGAGACAGAGTAACCGTCGGCCGTTCACGGTCCGGTTCATTTGGTTATTTGCGAGATTTGTGGTTTGATTTTTTTTTTTTCGATGCGGGCGGTTTGTATGGATTTTTTGAGAGATTTTTCGTTCGTTCGTGTGTTCGTTCGTTCGACAGGCGTTAATTTTGGGCAGGCAGCGAAGCGCACGGAGGTTTTTGTTTGATCAGCAAGCATGAAGCATCGCCAGGCGAGAGGGCAAGATACAAAATCAAAAAAGAAAAAAAAGACAAGTTGAGGCTACGTATAAAGGCAGACAGTTGTGAAGTATATAATAATCATCAAGAAATCATCATTATGCATGTGAATACATTTTGTAAATACGAAATGAAAACTATGAGTTATATATGAATTTTGTTTGTCCTCGACCTCCAGAATCTGAAAAATAATGGTGTTAGTCCGTCTGCAACTGAAGCTGATGTTCCATTTTTCTGCATCTTCCGTTTTGCCAGGCTGTTTTCTGGAAATGTGGGTTTTTGGATTTCTTCGACTCTACTGTGTCGCTGTGTTGTGTTTTTAACGTTGATGGTACTTTTCACAAATATGACGAATAATAAGAGTTTAATGCTTTGACAATTCCTCAGAGTGCATTCTCAGGTAAGGAATGTGTTTGGTATTGACGAATTTGGGAGAAAAGAGAAATCGGTTTTTGCGATTTGGATCTCGCGGAACGGGAGGAGAAATAAAACGGCAGAAATAAGATTCCGGTTTGTCGTTATTTTCTTCGGAGACCTATTTACGTGACGTTATTGTGTTTACTTGAACCAGTGATTTATGAAAGGGAAGTTAACTATCTTATGATGGGTAAGTAAAGTGGATTCAGTTTGGGTAATAACGGTGACTTGTAATTTTATCCCTATACTATGTTATAAATGGGAATGATTGCTTGAGATCTATCACGTTGACTTACGACGGAAAAAAATTATAGAAAAAAGATCCAGTCTTAATCCTAAATATTCCGTTTTCGATCTCATCGAATGCAAAGTACTTGATTAAAATATTCACTAGGAATAGCTGTAAAGTTTCAATGATTTTGTTGAATTTCGCAGAAATTTTTTAGCTCCAAGTGTTTTTGATAGTTTTTCGAAAACCAAGTTACAGTTTTTATTCTCAGTAAACTCTAAAACAAAATTTAAGAATGTTTGTTCATGTTCTCTGGTCTTATTGATATTTCTAATTTAGAATGTTCGTTTTGGTTACTCATAGTACAATTGAAGTTAAAATGTACATTATTTTAATATTTTCTTTACATTTTCAAACGATAAAAAAAAACACATTTTAATAACGTTTTATTCTGATATATCGAGGAAAACAAAATTTATACTATTTTCTCTGTGCATAGACTTACAATATGTGTCCTAAGTAAAGTGTGACAGCCAAAAACCATAGACTTCGTATGCAAGTCTGATTGTGAGACTTTTTTTTCATTTTCCATTTTCTAAAAAACTCAAAATCCAAAAAGCTATATAAGACAAAAATTCTAATGACAAATGCCCTCTATCGACAATATTGGGGGTCGAATCCATGGACAAAACTTTTCTTGAACTTTCTCCATACTTTTCGGAGTAAAAAAGTCCTTTGCCACGTTTTACAAAATTAAAAATCAAAAATATTATTCGGATCACAAGTTTAAACTAATCAGATTTGTTGGATTTCGCACTCGAATATCTTTTTTTGATTGAGAGTTTTGGAAAAAGTGGCAAAGGACTTGTTTACTCAGAAAAATATGGAGAAAATTTGGGAAAAGTTTGGTTCGTAAATTTGACACCCACTTATTGATAGAGGGCATTAATTTTTAAAATTTTCAGCTGAAATTACTTTCGAAATTTGAGTTTTTATTAAAATGGCCAAAGGAAAAAAGTCTTAGACTTGCATAATGAATCTGTGAATGAATGAATGAAATGTGAAAAGTGTCAAAGGACTTTTAGACGCAAGAAAATATGAAGAAAATTGAGGAAAATTTTGGTACTTGATTTTTATCCCTACTTGTCGAGATAACGCTTTTATTGTTTAAATTTCAAACTTGAATAACTTTTTTGATTTTGATTTTCAAGAAAAATGGCAAAGGAAAAACAGTCTTAGGATTTCATGAAGAATAAATATTTTTCGGGTGTGCAACTTAGTTTGGATAAGCCTATATATTAAATTATTCTATTAAATTATAGGAATACGTTACTCAATTATGGAATAATGAATGAAAAAACATTCGTTTTTGTATCAGATGGTCCTGAACAGAATTTTCGCAAAAACTAAGGTGAAAAGTTTGAAAATGTAATACTTTTTTTTAATAGCACGAATAGGCATTCCATTCGAACACAAATATACAATTATAAATTTTTCTAATCATTAAACTATTTTAGACACTATGGTAACAAATTGAAATATTCGCAACTAGAAATTGAGTAAAAGCGGTTCCCACGATTTCAAATTGAAATCACTATTTTATTTATTCTCAATCAAGTTATTGAAAAAAAAGAACTTTTTTAACTTTTTTAATATTCTCACACTTTTGAAAAATTTGATAGCGTAAAATTTAACAGCAACTTTGTTTTTTGGAAAATTCTTGTTACTCGAATTTTTCTTGTAATCGCAAAAAACATGTATATTCCTACAAAATCTTAAAATTGAATAAAACGTAGTTTAAAGATAAATAATTTAACATTAAATTGGATATAATACTTTTGAAACACAGGAAATAAACTCATTTTTACGCAAATTAAGATTAAACAATAAATGAAAAGCATTAAATAAAAAAAGATGCTTTACATATAACGTTGTTATTTTTTTATTGACTTTACACCTCATCTGAAATGAACTATTTTGTTACAAAAAATCTAATAATCAAAGTATCAATCTTATTACCTGACATTGAACAAGTAACCTGTAAAATATTATAATTTTTTTCGAAGAATAAAATGATTTATATCATACATGAATTTTTTTCATCGAAAAAAAAAATTTAGTTCTTGATTAGCGTGGGATAATTACGCAGTATGGAAAAAAAACTTTCCCATGCTAGTGAAGAAATATACTATTATTTTCATATCTGTTTTCAAAGTTTGGAAGAAAATTCGAAAAGAATTTGAATTAATGATCCATTTCTTGGAAAAAAATTTGAAGATTAAACTTCTATGATATTTACATGTTTGCACTATACAATATCGAGTCAGAACATTCAGTAAC
>JAPYZL010040035.1:0-11897 GCA_030522825.1 Platygaster orseoliae
TGATTCCAACTCGTGCGTTTGGGCACTCGCTACCGCCCGTGCCCAACTTCGCACTCGTTGAAATCATCCTCTTTCTCCCTTGTAGCATAAATATCTATTATCTTTACCCTATCTCATTCGTTAGAGCATAGTTTGGAAAAATATTTGATGGAATGGAATAAAAAAAGGAAAAATATTATTTAAAAAATGCATCAATGTAAGAGGTACTGTAAAGATAGAATTCACAATATCACTCCACATATAATTATCATCGAAAGTTTTTAAATAAAATGAACCGACCCATGATACACAAGAAAAAAAGAAATGCATCATAAGGATATTATTTTCCTGATGAGAGCTCAATAAAAAGTCAAAAACTTGCACTAAAAGCAATAAAATTCCATTTAATACAAAAACACATTCTGCTATGGCTTTACATAGCAAGAAATGGCTTTAAAAAAAGTACAAATCCGAAAAATTCTGGCACTGGAAACTTCGTGAGCGGAAATAAGGAGAAATTAATCACGATTGATATCGATTTCCTGTTGAATGCGTCCGAAACAGAAGCACCTAAGCCGTATCGAAGCGCCATGATTGCACATTTAAGTGCTGGCTCCTAATTAGATTTCTCGCTCACGCAATGAATCATTTCACGGTTTGCTGCATCGTTCATAGATTTATGATTGAATTCCGATTTCCATCTATCTAGTATTTTCATTTAATTACCCTCCTCTATACATTTTTTCCGAAATTGTTTCATAGGATACTCGAGCCTTTAGCAATAGAGGAAACGAAAACCATTTGAATTTTTCTGACTCGCATCTGATTTTTCAGAATTTTCGAATATTATACAATTTAGATTTGGGGTAAATCGCAACTTATCAGCTGTGAATTTTTCAAAGATTTCTGATTCCTGCATCATCCCTCATAATTCAAAGTCCATTGAAAGCGTGGGCAATAAATAAAGGAGAAGCGTTAACGAGGGGATGAACAAAACAGTTATCAATAGGATCCAAACTGAATCATTCACATATTTCAAGTGGGCCAATCGGAGGGATCATCGGTCGATTCCACGCGAGGAGATAGAGCATCACGAACGATAAGAGCACACTCGTGGCAGAAATCGCGCAACCTTAGCGATATATCGAATCCGCATTACCATTACAATGCTTACAGTGGCCTATCGAGTGGATCTCGAGTTTCGTCATATTTCGCGCGATATCTCGAAAAAGCCTTTTCCCGTTTCAGCAATCTTGTACGTATTTTCAAAAGTATTTCGTGAAATTTTTTAGAAGATCTTTGTGTTTTAATGTTATCAAATCTTACAACGTGGAAAAGCAAATTATTTTACTTTTACTACTACTTATGATTATTTGAATCTTGAAGTTTTCGAATAATGTGCATTACATCGAAAACCTTGAGAAAAGGAATGCTTTCAAAGCAAAAAACAGAGGAATAATGGCTAACCTTCCCGAAAATTTCAGAAAAATACATATTGAAAATCAAAAAGGTGGAAAATTTTTCCAATTTCTTTAAATTGTGAGCAGTTCAATTAAAAAAGTATCGAATGTGGAAAAAGATCGCTTGACATCAGTAAAAAATGCCAGTCATGTCATCTCACAAAAAAATGTCATAAATATTTTATTCTCTCTTAAAATTATACGAGATTTGTAAGGGCAACTAAACAAATTTTTACAATATAAATATTGGTAATACTTACAATACGTGAAAAATGGAATTTGCTTTCTAAGGTGACCTTTCGTTTATGAACTCGCCTCGTAAGATTTAACGTCAGTGAATACGAAGTACGCTGGAGCATGAAAACGATTAGTGACGCGGAAAAGTGAACGAAGTCGAGGCGAATTTTCAGAACGTTATGAATCAACGAAAGAGCGCCTCGTTAGTGGTCACGTAATGAAATATTGAATAATTGCACAGACTCGTTATTTGCCATAAAACGCAAAAACTGATGCAAGTTACATATTAAATGCAAATATGCCATAATATTTTTCATCTGAAATGATTTGCAATGCATAACGTTATGTCAACGAAAATTTAGAAATTATTAAAAATTCACAAGTGATTCAAGAATCTATATCATAATTTTTTGAGAAAAAAATTTTTTTTTTATTTTCATACCAAGTTTTTAGAAAAATAAAGAATAAAAAAAAGATAAAAACTCTTGTTTGTGAACAGTAAAACGTTTTTCGAAAATGATGAAAATCTCTCATAAACCTACATGCTTATAGAATCCTTAATGAACTGACTTATTTGACAAGCCCTAATTTATTTTATTATGTTCATAAAGACCCAATACTCTTATTCCACTCAAACATTGACGACCCAAGGTACAAATCCAGTAAAGAAATAAAAATTAACGACCGTGTCTTCAACCTATACGAATCCCACGCAAAAAAAATGTCGTGAGTTTATACCGAAAACAGCAGGGCATGATGAAATCGAAACATCCTGGAAACGACAGGATAATAAAAGTGTAGGATATAGAAAAAATCTGCTGTTGTAAGGTTCGGAAATTTCAAAATTCGAGGATAATTATTCTCAAATTCTAATGTTTAGTTCTACAATTATAAAATTATATAATGCAATAATATTTAATTCTAATATTGAAAGATTATAAAAAATGAAAGTGTTTTTCTCTTAAAACCAGATTGTCAAATATCGGAAACTTAAAAATCCTGTGTAGAAATTTTTTTTCTAAATTAGCCGTTTCCGACAATTTTTCTGGATATAAATGGAAATGTTTTTTTCTTTTTGCAATTTCTTAAAAATTGGACTAAGAAATAATAAAATTGTCATTTTTCGTATAAATTTGGTATCATTTTAGTTCTATAATTATAACAAATAATAAAATAATAACATAATACAACAATAATATTCAATTCAAATAGTGAAATTCAAAGATTCTAAAAAATAAAAGTATTTTCCTCTAGAAAGCAGATTGTTATATATCCGAAACTTCAAAATCCTGTGAAAATTTTTTTTAAATTTGCCTTTTTTGGAAATTTTTCTGGATACTCATAGAAACGGTTTTTTTGCAATTTCCCGAAAATTGGACTAAGAAATACAACAAAAATGTTATTTTTGGTATCAATTTAGTTCTACAATTATAATAAAAAAAAAGAATAATATAATACAATAATAATATTGAATTATAATGTTAAAATTCAAAGATTCTAAAAAATGAAAGTTTTTTTTCTCTTGAAACCAGATTGTCAAATATCGGAAACTTCAAAATCCTGTGAAAAAAATTTTCTTAAATGAGCCTTTTCCAAAAAATTTTCCGGATATTCATGGAAATAGTTTTTTTGAAATTTCCCAAAAATTGGACTGATAAAAACAGAAAAATTGTCATTTTCGTCATTTTAGTTCTACAATTATAATAAATAATAAAAAAAATAATCTAATACAATTCTTATATTCAATTCTAATGTTACAATTCGAAAATTCTATATAATAGAAGTATTTTTTTTTTAAAATCAGATTGTTCAATATCCGAAACTTCAAAATCCTGTGAAAATATTTTTCTTAAATTGGCCTTTTTCGACAATACTCGGATACTCATGGAAACAGTTTTTTTGCAATTTCCTAAAAATTGGACTGAGAAATATCTAAAAAATCGTGATTTTTGGTATCATTATGCCGAAAATAACTTCATCAGTTTAATATTCAGAAAAAAGACGCAAAAATGGAAATTCAATGTTCAAAGTAAATTTATTTATTTTTAGAAAATTTCCACTACTGTTCGAAGAGTTTATGTTTCCTCCTATCATTTTTCTGCCGTTTGTCTCCCACATGAATTTTAAGCTTTATTTGTTGAAAAAGGCGGAAAACTCTTGTGGAAAAATGCTTCATTGTTTGACGTTGCGTTTTCTACAGAAGCGGAACCTTAAGTCCGTGACTGCAAAAGCCGGGGTAATTGCATTGTATACTGTTGTTCTTTGAAACGCCAATCACCGGCGACAAAACACTCTTCTCCGAGACGAATCGCGTCACGTTCGTCTCCACCAAGGTCTCGTTTTCGCTTATTCTTGGTTCTATGTAGCGATGAGAAGTTCTTCCCAAGTCTATTTTCTATGTATAATGTTAAAGTAAAATTTTCTTTGAGTTCTTTCATGGAACATAAATTTCAGTTTTTGAACTCATTTAAATTATAGGAATACAATATTTTGTTGAGCAACGTGGAAAAATGCGAGTTTTATAGAATCCAAACGTCGGGAAAACGAGCATTTTTCTCATGGAACTGAAGAAAACGCATTTTGACGTGTATGCCAAAAGGCACTTGCTTTACTAACAATGAGGACGTCGCGAACGCGAAGACGAATGGCGTATAAGGTAACGAGGCCGAGGGAGGCGTAGCAGCTGACCTTTGAAAATTTTCTATCGGCGCACTTTACGACTGCGCCCGGACACCTGCATTCGCTGTTCTGGCTCTCTCGCATGGCCTTCCATTAGCAGTCGGCATTATTTTCTGTCGACCCCGCGCGATGACTTTATCATCATCTGCAATGCAACGCAACAAACGGCCCAACTCGACTCACGTCGATTCACGAATTCACGTTTTCAACATCCTGCAACTATTCCCAAGTCGAAAGCTCGTATTCATTTCAACTTGTTTGAATGTATTTTCAACTTTATTTTGACTTTCAACTTATGTAGTTGTAAGCGTTTTTCTTGTTTCGCAAGTAAAATGAAGTTGAAGCCTGAGTTGATTTCACCTTTTTTCATCTTCATTCGTCTTCGTTGAGGAGATATGAAATTAAAAATCGTTGTCAGTCATTCGGATAATCATAAATTATTGAAATATTGCCAAAAACGATACTTGAGCAAGTTCGGTCAAAGAAAAGCGCGTGGGACCTCAAAAAGATTTGAGATTTCACATCCACGTCATAAAGCGACGGAAAAATTCGAGCACGGAACGATCGTGCAACATTGGCCAAAGTACCGTAAACTCATATAAGGAAGAGCGACGATTTCATCAGTCGCAATAACTCTGTCAACATTATGAGGTAGTTATAAAACAGCGCCATTATCGCGCTACTTTTTCACCTCTAGGCCATCCTTCTCCGAACATTCAGCGCGTTTGTTTGCACGGTTATTTAGGCCGCTCGTTCCCACCGATAATATGATTTTCCGCGTCGACGTTATGGCCAATCCAACCCAAGTGTTGGCCCATAAAGCATATTTTCCAGCGATACTTGCTGCGGTACGACTATTACAGTCTTTATGTCACTTGGCTTCAACCACGTTTTATTAATACTTGTCTCGTTATATATACGTCGTTCTCACCATCAAATGATTGCAATTGAAAATTAATTATTATGGCTTGACGTGGCGCATTCTGTCGTGCATTTCAAGACAGGATTATTTTTATAAATAAATTTTGTGTATGTATTTGTAAATAACTCATACGTTACTCATCATCAAAAACTTATTTTATATTATTCCATAGGAACATTAGCTGGGTTTCATTGTTCCGAAAGAGGTAAAAATGAAGATGCCGAGAGATTGAATGTGTCATAGCTACAATGATTAGCCCTGGGCTGCAACGCGCTGCATGAGAAAGCTGGCCCGTAGATTAGCAGGGTCGTCGAACGCGTGTCGAAGCAATCATTCGAGCGTGAATACACAGGGCGGCGCGTTTTGTTCTCCGCCATCGATTTGCATAATTGGGAGTTTTCGAGGACGCGCTTTTCTTCGCGCGGAAAAAGACGAAATAACGGACGTGATAACGGAGCCGATTGCGTGGCTCATCACGAAACGAGCGATGGTACCGTCGTATTGTCCTTGTCTAGCGTGGGTGGCAAGTGAATAAAATCACGACATTGCCATAAGTGCGACTACAGAACGGTGAAATGAAAAAAAATTTGAAAAATACAGAGGTATACTACCGTGCAAAAGTACAAGGACATGATCGAAAAAATGGATTTTTTGAGTTTGTGGTTTTATGATTGAAGCTTGCATATAAATTTTAAAATGGACTTTTTCGTTATGCTATACATACATTTGCATGAAAATGATGAAAGTATAAAGGAATAGAAAATTTTTGCTTTGAATCGCATCATTTTTGCGTTATTAAAATTGTTATAATAAATTTTATTAAATGAGCGCATTTATTATTCGGTGTTTTTATATATTTTTATACAAAATTTTCATGAAATGATCATAAATCATAAGAAAATAGTATACTGTCTAGTTTATATACACAATAAAAAACAATCACGAATCAAAAAAATATATTTAATCGATGATGTTCTTATACTTTTGCACGGTAGTGTACTTGGCAGGAGTGTATTTTAGAAAATTTTTTTAAGTTTTGTAAAAAGAAGAAATTTAGTGTAATTCATTAAATATTGATGAAGTTATTTTGTAGATTTTGGAATATTTTAAAGTTTTTGTAAGGTAATGAAAATTGTGAGAATTTTAATATTTCAAAAATCAGAAATTAGTAGAATACCAAGTTAATTGATAGTTTTTAAAATTTTGAAGAAAATCTTGAAATTTAAATCAGTTGATTCAGTAGATTGTAGCAAATTTTTCAGATTCTTTCAGTATCAAGAACTGTTATATTTTAAAAATGTTGGAAAATAAGGAAAGTTTTATGGTGTATATATTGTCGAGAATTCACAAAATAAAAAAAATAAATAAATAAATAGACCCTGAAATTTCTGGAAGTTGCCTAAAATTCTGGAAAATTGAGAAAATTTGTAGAATTACAAAAAATAGTGATACATATTCTAGATAATAAAAAATATTTAAAACTCAATAAAACTACAGAAAATGTTATGTTTTTTAAAGATTCTAAAAATTAAACAAAGTTTCATCGTGCGAAGATAGTCAAAAGTTTTAACAATTTCGACAGAAATAATGAATTTTGAATATATCGAAAATTGGTCACATTCTTACAAAATTCGAAAAATTCGTGGAATTAGAAATTTTTTTTGAATATTAGGTGATTTTCGGTCTTTTTTTTACAAACTATAAAAACTGAATAATCAAAATTTTTTTAAGTGAAAAAAATGTTTTATTCTTTTGGTTTCTCGACAAGTTTGAAAATTACAATATATATCATGAAAATTTTTCAAATTTCTGAAAAGAAAAAAATTTTTTGAAATGTTAAATATTATAAGTAATTTAAAAAATATTAAAGAAATAACATTGATTTAGAAAAATGTTTATGAATTTCGTAGATTGACAATATTTAAAAAATATCCCGTATTTAACTTTGAAAAGTCAAAGGTTAAGAAATGATTTCTTGTACTTAAATCGTCAATTATTTTTCAAACTTCGATGATAATTCGAATATTTAAAACTTTTTTGAATAATTATAAATTTTAAAGGTAATAGATAATTTGAAAAATTTCTCATAATTTATGGAATTCTAAAAGTAAAAAAGAAATCTTGTACTGAAATCTTTGAGTGAATCCACAAAAAGAGTGTAATTTTAAATTGTTCCAAAAACTTTCGAAAAAATAAATCGAAAAAAACGATAAAGAAAGACTACAAATGACCTGTATTTCAGAAACGAATCATTCCTACTCCAAAAACCTTCGATTTTTTTTCAAGTATGTTTCTACCTTAACTTCAAAAAATCCACACAACTCTCTCACAACTAGGAAAACAAATAATGTAAAAATGAACAACTCAGAAGTTTCGAAAACAAAAAAAAAAGCTATTTTCCCGTTTCTTCAAGGAAATTGATTTCCTTATTACCAAATGAAACCTCAATTTTACATATAAACTTTTTATCTAATAAACTTTAAAAAATCCGCACAACGCTCTCATAACGTGGAAAACAAATAATATAAAAATGAACAACTTAGAAATTTAAAAAGCAAAAAGAAAAAACTATTTTCCCGCTTCTTTAAGGAAATAAATTTCCTTATTACCAACGGAAGCCTCAATTCTAAATATCCAATTTTTAATGAGATCTTCATCGCGTGTGGGTGTAAAAGCTTCGACGATGCCGACTCTTAATACTCTTATCGCGACGCAATTCGCAACGTCGGTGGCGCCTCGAGGTGGCCCCTGGGCCCGATAAGACGGGCCTTTTTATTGCCCCCGCCGACGAGGATTTACGGCCCTGGCCGCTCGTACATCGCGAAAAAAATACGACGCCGACGTGTTTATTGGGCAAAATTGAATTTACGAAACGGCTTTTCTCGGCCGTTTATGATTTTTAATTACGCCCGGTAATAAAAAGGACACGGGGAATCGATCGAGGTAACTGGGGGAAGGGGGGAGTTTTGCAGGAGTCTTTTATTTTCTATCGAGATCCGGGCCCGAATACGAACGTTCTCATTAAGTCAACGAAAGCGCTTCCCCGTTACGTGCGAAATGTAGTTCGTTACCGTCATTATAAGCGCGCGATGCCTTGTTTATAATTGGAAAAAGCGGGCGTTTTATTACGGTTGTTAGCATTTTATCGCTGATAATGGTGGCAAAAAATGTCCCGCCTCGGGGTGGGGTATCTCCGAGAGAAAAGCTCACGTAGCGCCTTTTTACGCTGCATCGGAAGCAGTTTATAATGAGAGCAAAAAATTGTTTATTGAGTCGTGCCATAAGTGGGAATGTCAATTATAAAAGGTCTCGACTGACGAATTTTATTAGAGAAAATTTCTGAGTCTTTTTTGGTGACATTGAATGCTCCAGGAACAAAAGAAGCTAAGCGACAATTATTTTATTTTATAAAATATCAAGATATCATTTATTTAAGCAGATTTGTGAGATTGAACATTTTATACATATTGAATAATTAGTGATACATTGTTTAGTTGAGGAAAACTCTACGAGGTTTTACAGGAGTTTCAGATTTGGAATAAATGTGTATAAGTTTTTTGATTTGCAAAATGGAACATTTTTTTTTGTTTCAAATTGTAGGCAAAAATTTTCAAAGTTATATTAGTCATTTCAAATAATTAGTAATTTTTTTTATAATATATACAACTGGAAAATGTATCTATTTTCAAGCTATTGAAAAATCACATTTTTTAGAAAAATGTCAGGAAATGGAGAACATAAAACTTTTTGCCTGGAAAAGTCATAATTATGGAAAATTTTTGGAAATTATCATAATCAGCAATGCAGTTTTTTTCTGATAATGGCCAGAGCAATCTTTTTTGAAAATCATAGTCTTGTTAAACCATAATTTTATCAATTGTCACTTATGCTGCATAGCAAGGTGAAATTGTTTTTATCAAGCTTTTGAAAATTTACATTTTTTATTGAAATTATCAGAATAAAAATTATTTTTGAAGCCTAGAAAATTCTCGAAGAATTTTAAAAGATTATCATTTGATGATGCTCTGTTTTCAATAATTCTACTGACAAAATGTTCACTTTGTCTTTTTTTCCGTTTGAATAATCCATTATGAAATTTAAAATACATTATTACGACAATCGACAAAATTTCGAAAAATTTTTATCATATTGTTTTTTTAAGAGAGTTTGATTAGAGAATTTCAAAAAGTAAAGTTTTCTTATTACTGCGAAAATGGACCTGTGACTTTGAAACAATGTAGTTTCGAAATAACGAACTTTGGCTAGAAGAGAAAAATATTAAATCTTATAAATTATTTAGACTCATTAATGTAAAAAAGTGGCTCGCAAATCGGTGTAATGTCAAAATTTTTTAGATGAAAATTTTGTTAATATTCTGATAAAAATAAAAATTGCAAGTTTAGAATTTTTTTGTCAGAGTCTAACGTTATCTACGGAATACAACATTTTTTTAACAATCGCACATTTTTTGGCTGAGTTATTGAGTAACAAAGAGAATCTAAAACTTGAAAATAAAATAAAATTATTTTTCAGCCAATATTTGAAAATTCCATAACGACGAAACAACTGAAATCGTAGCAGAAAAAAAATACATATGTAACCGATTTGAATGGAAAATATTTAAAAAAATGTTTCAAGCCTCAAAAAACGAAAAAAAAAGGCAAATCGAGTAACTTGGATGATTCATGGTCACAGAAAACTAAAAATGCAACTAGAGTCCCGTAATGTGCAGAAAACTACATTTTTTTAAAAATTAATTACAAAAGCTATGAAATCAGACAATTATGACGTTAAATGTTTAAAATTTTCCAATTTGTATGATAAAATTATTTGTATATCATCCTGTTTACCAATGCATAAAAATGCACAATCAACACGATGCGCAATAAACACTTGCACATTTAACATCATGCCCACCATATCAATCTCGCTTAACATCCGGAAGGCTCAACCGCGACATTTGGATGAAATCGACGATAATGGCACGCAGAATCTCAACCTCCGATATACGCCGTATTCTGACGAAAAAGCACTAAACAAGATTCTTAACCCTCGAGGAATGTCCCGGGCTGAGAAATCCCGCAGAAAAGGCGATTACGGCCTCGCATTCGGATCTCTAAACGATCGTAGTAAAAAGCGCTGCACGGGGAGGAATGTTAATTCGCAGCCTCGCGAATGTCACGATTCGGCCCGCGCGAACAAGCCGGAAAAGCGCGAGAAAAAGGGGTACGGGGCGAAGGAAAAAAAAATGTCGGGTAATCGATGGATGATGGCACGCTTCGTCATTCCCCGCGTGCCTTCCTCACCTGCTGCAGCCACCGATCCGGCAAGCATAAATAACCTTCGATTTCTCCGCTTTTACCTCTCGTCGCGTTATCGCGCGTACTACGGATGTGTAGGTGTTATTGCGCCGGGACAGCAGCAGCTGAAATAGTCGCCGCTCGTGGATGCAAATCCTAGGGAGCCTCGTTCGGAGGTGAGGCCCCTCGCGACCCCGGCTCACGTACCTGCGCGTACACGGCACCTCGTACCTTTTCCCTGCTGCCGCTCAACGGGCGATTCTCTTACAACGACCCCAAGACATCACAACGTGTACGAGCTGCGTGTAACGCGCGGCCCTTTGTACACTCAGAGAAATTCATGACAGTTGAATGTACTGAAACATTTTTTTTAACTGAATTTTAATATTATAACTGCACTGTTAAAAATTTGGTTAAATTTCATACACTTTCTATTCAAAATGTATTAAAACGTACTTGATATTTCATAAGCCAGCTAAAAAAAGGAAATTGTTTTTCAGACTTTACGAATATTGAATAACTGTAGTTGGAGAAATAGAATGCAGAATGTCAATTAAAATCTATTTTTTGCATTCTTATTCGGATTCAGAGTGTCTACTCAACCGGGAAACCGGGAATTCGCTCAAAGCGGCAAAAACCGGGAAATGACCGGGAAAATCTGAATTTCTAGTGAAAAAAAAAGATAAATTTTCAAATTTCGCGTGAAAAGAATTTTTTTCTGCCATATCAGTCGCTGTTACTTATGATCGCGAAAATTTCTGAGTCAAAACTGACCGGGAGGAAACCGGGAAATGACCGGGAATTTGAAAATAGCCGATCGGTAGACACACTCTAAATTATCACAAAAGTAAGTCAAAGATTCATTTTGCAAAAAATCAGCATTTTCCAAGGTAGCCTATTTTGGTAAAACTGAAATTTCAAAAATAATGTTCCCCGGTTAAGCAAGTAGTTGATATAAAATTCGCGTCTCGCGACTTTATTGCTCTATCGCGATTTTGATTTCTTAATTATCATAAAAGTAAGTCAAAGATTCACTCTGCAAAAAATCAGCATTTTCCAAGGTAGCCTATTTTGGAAAACCGAATTGTCATGAAAAATGTTCCCTGGTTAAGCTAGTAGTTAAAATAAAAATTTGTATCTCGCCATTTTTTTTCTCCGTCTCAATTTTTATTGATCAATTATCATAACAATCAGTCAAAGATAGACTATGCAAAAAATCAGTAAAATCCAAGGTCCGCACATTTGAGAAAATCGAATTTTCATGAACAATGTTAGCTGTTTAAGCTACTAGTTGAAATAAAAATTCGTATTTCGCGAGTT
>JAPYZL010040050.1:0-18322 GCA_030522825.1 Platygaster orseoliae
TCATTTGAAGGTTGGTACTATATAAAAATAATATGCATTTAATACTAGCGACGCCATCTATGTGTCAGACCGGGGACTTATCAGCCAACCTGTTAAGAAAAACTGTCATTTGAATAAATGAAATCGTCAAAATGAATATGTACTCTTTTTTTTTTAAGCCCGTCATTATAGAATAAATTTCACGTTATTTGAATGTGACTGAAGCCGTAGAACAAGAATCATTTTTCAAGTATTCTGTTAAAGGTGTCACTATGGCCGAGGTGGTAAAGTTGATGTATGAAGCATCGAAAGGTAAGTAGGTTCAACTCTCGACCATGGTGACACCTTTTTTTTCAGTAAAATAATAACCACATAAAATACGATAAATTCCAAGTTTATTTTCAGTAATTTACATGTACAAACTTATTATATGATTCAAATTTTTTGACAAATATTACAATCGCGAACAAATGGAGGTGGGCCATCGATAACGTCCCCAACTGAAGGCCAATATTTTTGGCATCGACGATAGCTGGCCATTTCTGGGTCGAGCTGAAGTTCCTCTGGACGTTTCTCCCAAGCACATTCGATGTCGTTGCTCAGGTAGCCAATGATGAAGTCGACTGGTAGTTCTGCGATGTCAGCGGTGTTCAAATTTCCCAAGCAGCGTCAGTGGCGTATAAGGGCGAGAGATCTTTTCATTGATGGGGTGATGCCATAAGTCTCTCAGAACCACATCCTCAGGCGATGAGCATTTTCCGTAACACAGTGATGTCCATTGACTGGGGCGTGGGAGTTCCTGTATGCACAGGTCGTGACTCGCAAACTTTTCAACGATCGGTAGCCCATACCTTTCAGATCGACGATGACGGGTTATTTTTTCAAAGTTTCTTCGAGCCATCCCTTCTTCTCACGTCCCTTGATGAAAATGTGGCTCGCGTTCATATGTTTTCTGTTGACGAAGTCTTTGTACTCGTTGTAGGGTACATCACGAGCTGCCCAAGGAATGCCATGGTAGTTGCCAGTAAGCCAGAAATTCTTAGCCTTGACAGTTGCAGGCAGACTCGACCATGAGCACGGTTGTTGAAAGAGGATGGTCTCTACGTCGTTGGCTGGTTCAATCATGATGATGGCAAGCTCCTTGACGATGAATCTATCGTCACCCCCACTCCCAAACATGGACTCATTATTGACCCCCTCCACTTCTATAACAGAAACTTATTATGGTTATTTCGACATTATACAATTTTTTTTTAACATTTACCTTTTTTCGTTTAAAAATATTCATAAGAGTTCATTCTTCCACCGAGGTAACGGAAATGAACTTGCTCAGTCTTCTCCGCGGCATCCTTAAGCTTTTGCAATAGTTCCGGGTTCTCATACAGCATCTTGGAGGCGCGCTCAGGCTGGAAGATGGTGAACTCTCTATCGAGAGTCAGAACGATTTTCGGTCCAAACGATGTCTTGACTTCAGACGCCTTCGTTACCAAGTAGGTCTTCTTCAGGTCCAGGTCAACCATATTCTTGTGCTCCAGGCGGCAGACTTCATTCAATTTGGTAAAATCCATTTTCGAGGAGTTAAGCGAGATTTGATGAAACGAATGATTTCTCTCCGAAATTTAGCTCCTTATATACCCAGTTTCTCAAGGCGTACCCCACTTTTTTTCTCTCCAGCCAATGAAAACGCACTTCTATTTTGAGGACCAATCAAAATTCATTTATCCCCACTTTTTTTTTCATAGACCAATTAAAATGAAATAATATAGCAATAGTAGTGGGGGGGTTAGGTAAGGTTAGGAGGGGTTAGGAGGGGTTAGGTAAGGTTAGGAGGGGTTAGGTTAAGTTATGAGAGGTTAGGTAAGGTTTTCCCACACCTTAAAAGGGAGTGGGGGAAGTGCGCTCGAACTCTCCAACGTTCTGATTGGCCTCTCAAAAAGGGGTGGGGGAAAGTGCGCTCGAACCGGCCAACGTTCTGATTGACTCTTAAAAAGTGGTGGGGGGTATTCGGGCCGGCAAGTGCGCTCGAACTGTCCAACGTTCAGATTAGCTCTAAAAAAGTGGTGGGGGGTAGCCGGACCGGCAAGTGCGCTCGAACCGGCCTAGCTATACTACTCCCGATCCCAGAGATTTTCTTTCAGATTACGTCTACAACTAGCTATACTACTCCCGATCCCAGAGATTTTCTTTCAGATTACGTCTACAATATGTACCTGCTACTCAAGTAGTTAAAACAATTTTTTTAAGCAAATAAGAACCAGAAAAAAAATCATTTGTTTTTGAATAAAGTTATAAACAAATTTTTTTAACTCAAACATTTCTTTTTCATAAAGTTCACAGGCTAACCGAACCGGCCAACGTTCTGATTGGCTCTTAAAAAGTGGTGCGGGGGAGCCGGGCCGGCAAGTGCGCTCGAACTGTCCAACGTTCTAATTGATTCTTAAAAAGTGATGGGAGGTAGCCGGGCTGGCAAGTACGCTCGAACCGGCCAACGTTCTCATTGGCTCTTAAAAAGTGGTGGGGGTTAGCCGAGCCGGCAAATGCGCTTGAACTGTCCAACGTTCTGATTGGCTCTTAAAAAGTGGTGGGGGGGTAGCTGGGCCGGCAATTGCGCTCGAACTGTCCAACGTTCTGATTGGCTCTTAGAAAGTGGTGGGGGGTATCCGGGCCAGCAAGTGCGCTCGAACCGGCCAACGTTCTCATTGGCTCTTAAAAAGTGGTGGGGGTTAGCCGAGCCGGCAAGTGCGCTTGAACTGTCCAACGTTCTTATTGGCTCCTAAAAAGTGGTGGGGGGTAGCCGGGCCGGCAAATGCGTTTGAACCAGCCTAGCTATACTACTATCGGGCTCGAGGTCGAAGATGTTTGGGTTTTCGTCGCGTGATGCGAGCGTCTTGAAATGAGTATAGTCCAGGGCATTCGTCATTTTTCGTGCAAAAATTAGGGGTAGAATATCTTTTGCACAGATCGATAGTAACACTTAAAACTAGTGTTTTTGCAAAAGTTCCGGGTTCCACCCCTTGCGGAAAAGCCGGCATCTTGAATTTAGGGGTATTTTTTTGAATCCGCATAAGTCGTTGACAATCAACTCTAGCGAAAAAATGACTACTAATGATTTTATAGAAAATATAATTTCCTACAACTTTTGTGTAAACATTTTTTACGACATTTTATTATTTAACAAAATAATGGTAAAAAAGTGTAGAAAAAGAGGTTTTTTGAGAAGTTTATGAGGTATATTTCGTTATCTGTTCAAAAAAACATAAAAATCGTCGACTAACAGTTGTTTGGAATCTAATTTGCTACATTTTTTGTAAAAACACTTTTTTTATATTGTCAACGGTTTTTGTTGTACAGCGCCCAAAGTACGATTTTTTCTCTCAACGCATGATCGTTTAACAGTATGACGAAACCAAAAGGTACTAACGCATTTGAGGGTGGAACTTTGATTTGACTAAACGATCTTTTTACTTATAGCGATTATATTGACGAAATTTTGCGGGTCTCAGCCCTTGCGGAAAGCCGCCATCTTGAATTTAGGGGTGATTTTTTTAAATCCATAATACTTGATCACTATCAGCTTTGGCGTAAAACTGAATAATAATGATTTCGTTACAAAAACGAATTACTTCATTTTTTGTCAAAACAATCTTTTATAACTTTTTTCGTTAATCAATAATTCACAAAAATAAGTAAGATAATAAACATGGTGAAATATCATTAAGCTTATCTCCATCTTCACCGTTCAAGATAAGTGCTTGTATTGGAATCGAAGTCTTCGTTTGTCTCTTGAGCAAATGTAAAAAAAATTTATTTTTACAACACATATGTCCATTTCATTGTTTTTTACGTCGCTAAGTAAGAATTTGACATTGTAATTGTATAATTATTTTTTTCGAACTATTTATTTATACAAATATATAAACGATTTCATTTTCACTACATACATGTTCTTTCCGTAGTTTTCTGCGTTCCTGAGTTAGGACTGAACACTGTTCCTATGAAATTATTTTGTTTAAACAATTTATTCCAAGAAATTCATTGACAATCTTATTTTCGTAACATAAATGACCTTTTAATGGTTTTTTAGGTTGTTAAGTAGGGGTTCGACATTGTTTAAGTTTAATTCCTTTTTTGATTCAAGTTACCTAAACAAATTATTGCTCAATTTTTTTCTACAACATACATGTCCTTTTCATGGTTTTTTGAGTTGCTGAGTAACGATTTGACAGTGTTTTTTGAGAATTCTTTTGTTCAAACAATTTATTTGAAGAAATTTTTCTACAATTTTTAATATGACATATATGTCCTTTTCGTAATTTTTTAGGTGGCTGAGTGAGGATTTAGCATTGCTTTTAGAAAATTCTTTTCTTTCTTTTTGTTTCTTTGTTTTTGTTTGTTTGTTTGTTTGTTTGTTTGTTTGTTTTTTGTTACTTCTTCAGACTAGTGTCCTCATCTCCAAATTTTACGTTAGAAACGTTTTTTGTGGGAGATAAAAGTTCGGTTAACTTACTTGTTGATAGTGAGATTTGAGCGAATTTTCTAATATTGAGACGACTCAGAAGAGCTTTAGTCTTCCTCCTTCCTTTCTAATGAGTCCCGTTATACGCGTCTCTCTCGCACTACAGTAGGTTCCTACATGTCCTCACTGCCAACATCAAAGTTCGACTGTTTCTTTTTCACTTAAGAGAATGTTTAAAAAATAACGAGATCTATTTTTATCGACAATTCATGTTGATTTTCAGAGTGGATGATTTTTTTTTACATATTCATTTTTTTAATTCAATTCCTAAAATATCATTGGTACTCTATTTTCAGGGATTCATCGAGGTCGACCAAGCAGCCACGCCCGAAGAGCGACACGTGGCTAACATGCAGATTAACGGTTACGAGAATCCTACCTACAAATACTTCGAGGTCAAGGAATAAGGGGGCTCTGCCCGTGGTCTCGCCTGACTCAATCCAATGCGTTGTTTCAATTGTATTATTTCAATTTACCGAAAAAATCCCTAATTTTTCTAGTTACCCCCGCCGCACTTTAAGGAGGAAAACGTCCTCATAATTAGATGAAAAACATATCCAAACGCGATGCAAGTAACGTCAAAACCTTCTGCGACGTCTTTCCCGGGCTTGAAACACAGTTTTTAGCGTTTGTCACCCTAAAATCTAAGCCGAAATTGTTTTCCCAGCGCGGAAATTTCTGCGAAGTTAAGGACTTGAGCAGTATTAAATAGTCGCATTTAAGAATGAACGCGATGATTTATTGATGTCTCATCGTCGTGCCATACGATTACCAGGTGCAAATGTTATCTTAGATTGACGTTTTCGTGATCTTCTAGTTTTTCCATCATTACGATATGCATTTTCTCGATGTTCGAATAGTTTTCCGCTTGCCCTAAGTTAAATTTGTACGTGATTTTCGTACTTTCTGAAGACATTCGAGTTTCCATACAAATACTGAAAATGTTTTTCGCGCTTAGGCGCGGGCTTGGCATTAATTAGAATAAATCTCTAGGTTAGGTCGTGTATTTGAAATTGATTCTTTTGATTGAGAATAACCTTTGAATATTCGCTGTTATTCGGTTCACTATCAACTTCATAAAAATATTGCTGATACGCGTTTTGGTGCGAATAGACATTATCAGGAAAAGTTTTTAGAAGCGGCAGAGAAGCAGGAAAAGAAGGAGGAAGAGAAACAATGACGGTATAAGAAGTAAGTATAAAAAAAAGTTCAAGTGTCGGCATTCCAGTGGGACATGAAGTGGTTTCGGAGGCATTTGGTCAGAACAGCACGGAAAATGTTGGGACGCTGCGTTCGGCTTTGCGGATGTTTTAGGATGTCAAAAAAGCCACGTCGGGACGTTCGAATAAAAGGGACAGTAAGCTAAACGTGCCTTTTTTTTTGAGTGGAAAAATGCCTCTGAGCTACGTCCTTAAATGCAGAATAAATAGAATAACCCTTTGAAATTTGATTCTCACGAAATTACCAAAAAATCTGAAAAGCTCCATATATTTTTACATGGCTTAACCGACATTTTTAAAATTCGTCGGTGTGAGTCGTGTAACATAAATAGTTACGATTGGATTATCTTGTGAAAGGAGGTGTCATTGTGAAAAAAATGGTGTTCTTACAATAATTCTTTTGAATTTTTGTGAAAATCGAAATCTTAAGGGGTTTACAGTGACAGCTGATGTTTGTTTTTATAGCAAATACTTGGTTATTTCAGAGTCGTATATACAATAACTATCTTCGGATATTAATAATTATACATAAATACATATACATATATATATTTGCGTGTATGTGCGTGCGTGCGTGCGTGTGCGTGTGCGTGTGCGCGCGCGCGTGTGTGTGTGTGTGTGTATGTAGAGTGATTCTCAAAATTGGTTTCGTCGAATTTCAACCTTGCCGTCCCCTAAAGTAGTCCAAAAAAATAAGAAAAAAATCCTTGTATTTTTTTTAAATTTTCAAACGAACGTTAACCCGTGCCACCAGAGCGCTACTTTTTCCCATTTAAATAACATGAGATTTTGTCTCTATCACAGACTATAATGCTTTTGAAACCCAAAAGACGGTCTAAAAATATGTATGAGACAATAAATTGTTCGTTAGCGTTGTGTAACCTGTGGAAAAATATTATAGTCTAATACCAACGTACAGCATGTAGGCTGCAACGAACAAGTACGGGTAATAACTGTCTATTTGCAAGTGATTTTACTGGATATTTACTAGATATTCGCCCAATATTTGGCAATGTTTTACATTTTATGTAAATTTAATAATTTTCAAGTCTAATTGGATTATCTGAAGTATAACGGATTGGTTTATGATTATTTACAAATTTTCATAACAAATTATTACGATAATTTACACAAAAATAACCGAAATTAATCAAAATCAAAAACTTTTTTATATTCAATTGTTATATACAAGACTCGAAAAAAAGTATTATTATTTTATTATTGATGTACATAAGTTGCATCGTTCTGTGAAAAAACAACTACATTTTATTGATAATTAATTTTTAAGATTACGATGGACGTAGCAGATTTATTGCGGCATTTCTGATTCTTCTTTCTTGTCTTCTACTCCAAGATTATATACAGACTGATATTCTGTGGTTTATCGAATATAAGTTTTTAGAGGTTGATAAACGTATTGTTTTTCAAATTATTAACCTATATAAACGAAGCTCTGTCTTTTGTTTTTGTTTTTTATTTTATTTTAAAGGCAGGCGGAAGAACTTGAGACGTATACTTCAACATGTGAAAATGCACTAGACTTTGAGCCATACTTTCGCCGAAATTAAAGCGAATTGACTAAAAGTTCTTATCCCTGTATGTTAGGTGTACATTTTTCTACCCCGTGAAGCAAGATGGCAGGGATTTATTAATTATTTTTGGAAATATAATCTCATTTCCGAAGTACTGTTAATATTTACATTTACCAGTAAAATTTCGTAATGCATCATGCCGCTGTATTGATCCGTGCCGTGAAATTACGCCTTTGTTGACGTTCGAACGTCAAGATGGCAACGTCCCTGCCATCTTGCTTCGCGGGATAGAAAAATGTACACCCTGCATAAAGGTATGAGACTTTTGAGTCAATTCGCTTTAATTTCGGCAAAAGTATGGCTCAAAGTCGAGTGCATTTTCACATGTTGAAGCAAATATGTAAATTTCTCCCACACACCCTTAATTTATTTGAATTTTTTATTTTAATGTATATCGATAATTTGTTAAAAAAGTTTGTAAATCATCATAAACCGATCTGTTATACTTCGGATTAAACAATAAGACTTGAAAATTAATGAAATTGACGTAAACTTTTAAACATTGCCAAGTATTTTGCGTAAAACTAGTAAACATCCAGTAAAATCACTTAGACAGTTATAACCCGTACTTGTTCGTTGCAGCCTACATGATGTACGTTGGTATTAGACTATAATATTTTTTACAGGTTACAGCAACACTAACGAATAATTTAAAGTCTCAAACATATATTTAGACCGTCTTTTGGATTCAAGAAAAATAATAGACTGTGATAGAGACAAAATCCCATGTTGTTTAAATGGGAAAAAATAGGACTCTGGTGGCACGGATTAACATTTGATTAAAAATCTAAAAAAATTCAGAGACTTTTTTTTTGGAACTACTTTAGGGCGCGGAACGGTTGAAATTCTACCAAACTTATTTAGAGGAACACCCATATATATACACACTGGCTGTGTCACAGTCCGCGGTAATCCTTGAAATCATGTATTCCTCATGAAATTCTAAGACGTTGTTTCTTTTGCCATTTTTTACAAAACTCAAAATAAAAAAAATTATTCAACTTTGAAATTTTAACAATAAATGCGCTTTTTCTACGAGTTGAGATGAAAACTACGGACCAAACTCTAACAAAATTTTCTTCATATTTTTGAGTCGAAAAATCCTTTGCCACATTTCGTGAAACTCTAAATCAAAAAAGATATTCAAGTTGGAAGTTTTAACCAATTAGATTTTTCAGATTTCAAACTTGAATATCTTTTTTCATTTGGAGTTTTGTGAAAAGTAGCAAAGGACTTTTCGATTCAGAAAAATATGAAGAAAATTTGGGTTGAGTTTGGTCCGTGGTTTTAATCGCAACTTGTAGAAAAAGCGCATTTAATGTTTAAATTTAAAACTTCATAACTTTTTCGATTTTGAGTTTCGTAACAAACGGCAAAGGAAAAATCGTCTTAGAATTTCATGAGGAATCCATGATTGAGAGATAGAGAGAGGGGGGGGGGTAGGGAGAGAGAGAGAAAGATGAGTGACGGTGCATTTTGTTGAATCGAGTCGTTGACGACCGTAGTGGTGTTTTAAGAGTTTTCGTAGGTTGCGGAGATTTTGCGTGTTGAGGTTGAAAGAGCATTAAGATTTTACGGTCACTAATAAAGGGAACATCTTTTTATTTTGTTTTTAAATTTCAAGAATTAGCGGTTTCTAATGACGTTTCGTTATTTAACTCACTCTACAGACAATGTTCATTGGAATTATTGCTGTATTTCTTATAAAAATATTTTCTTACTTCAAAACTTTTTAACTACCTCATTTCACTGTAAGATTATAATTTTGTAGAAAAAATACAGATTAGTATTTCAAACCCTGATGGTATTGAGGCGTTGAATAGGCGGTCGAAATATGTGTGAGTGGAAATTAACGTGTAGCTTTCAATGAAGACTTAAATTTATTGCATTGCACATTAGGCTGTTTTGGGTAGAAAAAGGCAGGATATTTAATTTTTTTCTTTTTTTTTTTGTTAAGTATGACATCGTATTTTCATGTCACTATTTATGTATGTTTACATATTTTTGTGACATGCAAGTGAAACTTTCATTTCAAAAACGATCAAATATATTTGCAACAAATATTGTTGCATATATAAAAGTAAAAATACATTTATATTTCGAAGATGATAAGGCAATCAAAAGGCGATTATGACGATCGCCTCAGGACCGTCAGGGAAAATAAATACGTACTACGCATTATTTCTGTTCGAATCAATTTCATTTTCTTTTACCTGATTAGAAGAGATTTTTCATACAGGTAAAAAAATAATTCGAAAATTTTTCTCGAATAATTATTTACTAATAACCTTCCTTTTTTCTCTGGATGGCACGATAATTTGAATTTTTCTCAAATATATTATAACTATCTGGAACATGTCAACATGAAGTATTGTATCCATTTGCATTTGTAGATAGAATTTTTGTAGGGCTTGATTTTAGTATAATTTTATAAAGTAAAAGAAACATACTCTCAAGCTTCTACATTTTCATTTAAATGAGGAAAATTTTAAAGAGCAAAGATTTTGAGATTGTTCAATTTTTCTAGTCTATAAAGAGATCAAAAACAGACGATGTTTTGGAAATCCTGGATTATTTTCTGTTTTTTCATTATAGTTTGCTGATGTCACACACTTCGTTTCAAATCTACAATAACTTTCTGAAGTATTCCTTCTATTCTTTGAACAACATGGAACAACACAAAATACATATACCTCAATTCTGTAAAAATGCTACCTTTGAGGCGATCAAAATCTCCGAAACGAATTGAAGCAACCAAAATCCAACCTTCTTAAGCCTGGTCTACAATGTGTCGCAAGAGTGCTGTTGCGAAGTCGCGCGCAGGTAAAAATACTCTTGTTTTATCCTGCGTGCGACGTCGCAGAAGCACTCTTGCGACGCATTGTAGACCGGGCTTTAATACCGAAAAAGTCCGATGCACCAAAAATTCCTTCGTTCCATCTCGAAAGTCAAAAAAATCCACAGTCACGCCGGCGATGATGATATATTACACGTTTAATGCTTATATATATTTGTATATGATCAAATGATAAAGCGAAGCACTTTGACATGAATCAACAGCTGCGACATTTTTTTAAAAATCCAAAAAAAAAGTTCTTCTCGTAATAACAGAGATAGAAGATGAATCCCAGATGTATTTGCAAGCTTTTTTAAAATTCTCGTCAAAGAGTGAGTTAGCGTGACACTCACGATGACACGGACCCTGCATTACACTTACACACACTCACGTACACATCGCTAAATGTTGGAAATATTTTAGATATATCAATAGAACATGATAGTAACTATCATGTGAATGTACTGTGAAGATGAGATAAACAAAATAGCATCAGTCCATCAATAATAATGATATAACTTATACGCGAGATATGTGTAAAGAGCATGAAAAACGTTTTTCTTTTTTCGAGTTTACATATACTCTTACAAAGTGTTCATGAGTTTAACATGGAAAAATTACTCTGAGCAAAAAAATCACAAAATTACAAGTTTACTTTTACTGTAAGGATTGAGACTTGGACGCTTCTTCAAGCTCTTAACAGGATTTTTTTTAATAAGGGCCTTGTAAGGAGTCTAGTCTTCAAAATTACGGTTTTATGGCTAATTTGTAAAAAATGTTTTCTGTCGTTTAGTTAGATGTGCTTTCAAGTGTGTGGAGTAAAAAGTCATAATATGTCGCGTGTGAAATTGACTCGGAGCCGATTCGCAACCTCAAAAGTACAAGTAAAATATTGTAGGGGAGACCGGTGGTGACCCGGCCGCATTAACACATTGTATAATTCGTATTAATAACTGAATAAATTTTCTAACAAATATTTCTATCGGTTGAAAGAATGACTCTTAAGCTTTGAATTGCCGAAAAACTTTTTCGAATACCACTAAAAGTTCTCACAATAACCGAAAAAGTATGCGACTTATCCACCGGGGCGAAACCATTCCCTGCCGGGGCTAAGCCGGACTTTACCTGAAATCATTCGGTACTTCAAAAATTTTCGAAAAAAAAAAGCATATAGTAAAGAAAGACAGTATAGAGCACATTTTATTGTGCAAAACACAAATCAGAAGAAATTAATTTTTTTCGCTTGTATACATTTACGTAAGATACATTTACATACTCATTAAAAATTTGAAGTGAAAGATGAATAATAATTCTGCGGTGTTTTTGTTACTCTTTTTCCTACCGTTTTAGCTGCATTCGATGTTTTTTTAATTTTTAGAGAATTTGAGGCTCCTCACAGGTAGGTAGAGAGATGGTAAAAAAATCCACGAAATGGAAGCATTGCGCCCCCAAAATACTTCCGAAAAAGCTCATTTTTGATGTTCCAGGGACAAAAAATGATTTTTTGTATATCAACAAATGAAAAATGGCAGAACTTATTACAAAAAAAACACAAAGAAATAATAACAAATATTTTCAATGCTTTCTAATATGAACAAAAACTGGTGTACTATTCAATATTTCCACTTGAAATTTTGTGAGCATACACTGTTAAAAATTATTGAAAATTTCCCATATCTCTCCGTGGTATTTTATCCATACTAAGTATGGAAAAGTATGAGTACTATACGTTATATGGAAGAAATTCCATAACTATGGGAAAAAAATCTTCCATACTTCTGATTACCATAATGTAATGGAAATTTTAACTTATCTATGCTGTACTTTTTCTATACTTTGTATGGAAAAGTACAGTACCATACTACGTATGAAAAAATTTCCAGAAGTATTGATGAAAATTTTTCCATATTTCAGATTACCATAATTTTATGGTAACTTTTCCTTCTCTATGTAGTACGTTTTTCATACTTCAAATGTTTAAGTATTGTATCATATTTTGTTATGAAAATTTTTATAAGTTATCGAAGATTTTTTCTATATTTGAAATCATAACTTTATGGTTTTATTCCTGTTGTAAGAAAGTAGTCACTGTTAAAAATAATTAAAATTTTCCCATATCTTTACGTGGCATTTTTCCGTACGAAAATTCATAGTATTAGAGTGATTCTCACATTCTTTGAATATTTTATATTTCGTAACCATGGATTATTCAAGACCTTGTAGGTAAATTTTTATTTCAAAATATGCAACTGTACGAAGCTCCTTTCGAACTAGGCCTTTTTATTTTCATCAGGAGTATACGCGTTCGATTGAGTAATGGTTAGGTAGGGAGGTTAGTAACAGAAAGGGTGTGGGTTCAACTCCTAGTGGGATCAACGGGCTGGTGAAACTGGTTTGCATTTTAGAGCAATATTCAATAATTCACCCAGAGAAAGTATGCACATCTAAAATAAAAATAAATGTTCGATGAAGTTTTGATTTCGTAAATTTTTTTGCGTCTGACTGGGTCACTTTTTATGGGAAAAATTCCACACATAATATAGGTTCAATACTTCCGATACTTTTATGGGAAATTCACTAACATTTTTTTAACAGTGTAGTCTTCGAACACACGTCTGCCTAGAAATGCAAAGAAAAAAAGAAATAATTTTTCGACCCAACACGACAGAAACCGCCCTTAATTCGACTTTAGCCATGATGATTAGAGGCCGACTTAGCCCCAGTGATCGGGGGCCGGCTTAGCCCTGAAAGTAAATTTTGTTTCATTTTCGTAAAAACTGAATATAAGGTTCCAAAAAATAAACTTATCCAAACTGATACTTATTACTCGATGCCTTAATCCACGATATGAGCTTACCTGTACCTTCTATATTCTTATATTGCTGTTGTAAGTCGCAAAAATGTGACCTTCAAATCGTCGTTAAACTTCACTCTCAAGACGTCGATATTTTACGTTTGGCCTTCTAGAATTTTTCGCATGTATTCGAATGACTTGAAATTTTGTCTGAAATAACGTGGGTATTAGGCCTGTTTAGACATGAAAATGCAAATTTTTTCAATCCGTAGTTTTTTTATAATCAATCGAGGCCGATTTAACCCAGGTCTTCCCTATTTATTTGGTTTTATAATGCTATCATTTGTGGCTTATTATTGTAATTTTACAAAGCTTCAGAATTGAAGCATTTTTTTCGATTAAAGTAGTTAAAAGATACTTCAATTTACTCGATCATCTGAACATGATTAAAAGAAGAAACAATAATGAAGGAAATTCTATGTAATAAAAATATTGAATGATATTTGTTCATTTTCATGTAATGTGACACATATTTCTCCATAGAGTTTTTAATTCGAAAACATCACAGCAGATAAAAAAGACGCAATGTGAAAATTATCATTGCTAGAAAGTAGTTTCTAGAATTTTGAAAGTTAAGCATAGATGTATTGAAAATATGACAATAATTATGACGTTGCTAAGAATTTTTGCAGTTGCTTGAGATTTCGAGATTTAAGATTTTAATTATGTATTGTTTTACAAATATTACATGAATATATATCGAAATAAAATCAATTTTCTAACGTGGGTACTCAGGTATAACTTCAAGTGAAAAATGTTTAAAAAACTACAGTATATCACTGTTAACATGATTTCATTACGACAGTCCTAATTCAAATTGCAACCTGTGACAAAAAAACTTCTTTTAACAAAGAAATAAAAAAAATAAATCTCTTATTTTCTTGAACTACTTTTCAAAAAAACGTCTATAAATCTAAAAAATACCAACAGCCTAATACACTTGAAACAAAAATAGTGATAGAGAGAACGACTTTGTTAGTTATTACCGGAGCATATCATAATAAACTTGTCAACAACTTGGAAGTCTGCGAATCGTCACCGAGTTTTTCTACTTAAACATAAGGATTGATTTTTGTAAAAAAGTTACCGGTATACCGTATCAAGGAATAATCGACGTAGTTTTAACAAAAGCCGAAAAAAGGAGGGAAATTGAAATATACGTCCTTTGTGTAGAAAAAATGTCCAGAATGAAAAATGATGATGTTGATGATGATGACAATGAAGATAATAATGATGATAATGATGATGATCAGGGTAGGCCTTATTTTTGCATTTTCCAGGATCATGTGTCGAGTCGCTTGAATGTAGTATGTACTATTCCAATTTTTTTTATATAATTCATGGAATACATAAAACCATTGGAAGTTTTTCAAATCGTTGTTGAGATCGAATTCTCGTAAATGTTTACGTATAAGCGCTTTACACGCAATGCAAGTTGTAATCTTTCGCGATGTGCATAGATAGGGTGCGCTAGAAAAAAAGATCGAGAATCTCACAAAGGAATGGTTTTTTTTGTAAACTTAACATACATACAAGTATTTTGACCATCCTACTTGCTGCGTCCTTTTTCATTCAAAAAGAAATAAAAAGATAATACTCATTATTGTTTCGCGACATCTCAATACTCACCTTTTTCGAGTTATATTTTGGGGATCTTTGTGCATCAAGAGCAGGTATATGCAACAATATGCAATAATATGAAAGTGCATATTATAATAATAAAAAGTGGCGCTACCATTGCAAAGGGAAACAACATTTTCTATTCACCGAAAAATAAGATTTTTCGACCTTTTTTTTATTATAAGTAAAGGATATGCTATTTTGTTTAATCGAAAACAAAACTTGTCTATTCTCTCCTATAATGTTTTTTTAGATACTTGTAAGATTATTTATGAAATTGTATTAGGATTTTATACCGTAAAAATGAGAGCTGCAACTGTATGAATTCGAAAAATTGCGCAAAAAATTACGTATTTTCCATTGTATGTGATCTTGTTCCAGCAACTTCTTACAATTTTTTCCTATAGTGATGAATTTTTTGTGTTTGTGGATGTACGTAATTTCACTTATGTATCAATAAAGAAACCTCAAAAATCTAAATAATTTTTTCTACGCATCTTTTATTCCTGATAATCGTTACATTTCTAGTATTCTTTTAGTTTCTGTGGAAGTTTTTAAGGGGGGAAACTCCTATAGCCGGCTAAAATTTTCATTAAACTTCGAGTGTGGATTGAAAAAAAAAAGTTTAACACTTAGAGTAATGAAAGGTCACGCCAATTTAGTTCATTCAATAACAATTAAAATGATATCGAATTGTGGAACCAAATTGGTGAAATCAGTGCCCAAACTTGACCGTCTCGATACTATGTTTTTTGACATGGCGGACACGTAAAAACGGATTAACGAATTTGAACTCTTTTTTCTAAAATGCTCATGAAAATCTTTTGACTCGAACCTAATTAATCCAAAAATACTACTAGTTTTTTATTATTTTTATTGCGAAACAATTATAGAAAATATTACACTTTTTTTTGTTCGTTCTAATACCTGTAAAAACAGTACGGAATGCCCACAAAAAGATTAATTTAGAAGTAAAATTGACCCAAAAAACAATTATTAAGGAATATGATGAAGGTATGGGCGTCTTTCGTCTTCAATTCTCAATGAAAAATCACCAGATTTATCCCACGCGCTCTAGTGAGTACGGAACCATAGATGTCTGTATTTATAGATCTATATTATTATTAACGTTATATACAAACATTGTTGAAGATACTATCACAAATAATTTTTCGTATAGTATAACTTTCTCATTCTTTGCCCTTCCCAGCTTTGTAGAACTTTTTTATATAAATTTTTCAATTTTATTTCGATGCAGGCATTTCGAGTCTCCCACCTGCCGCTTTTCTGAAGTTCCATCGTAAAACGATGAATATGCAAAGTTTCTGTATTATCCACGTGCATGTACGTTTTAATATAATTTTTTTTTTTATAAATTTTGAAATTATACTAGTCGAACAATTGTACATTTATGTTGTAGTTATTTTTGTCACTAAATTGATATTATTAAAAGCGATCTTTTCGGAGTTCCTGACCAATTTAAAATTTTAAATCAAAACTGCAAACATCGGAAAGATCACTTTTACTAATTAGACATCTATAGATATTTGAAGTACATTCGAAACCCCCAAAAAACATTTTTAATGTAAAATTGAGAGGTTCGGGCTCTCGTCAAAAATGTTACCAACAAAAAAAAATCCAAATCTTCCGCATGCGCTCAGTAAGGGCTTAAATTCATTTGAGTGATTTCTGCTATAAAGTTGTCCATGGAAATTTATCTCATACACGTTCAGTACATTGAAATTACTACAAGATTATGCGTGCTATTTTACTTTTAGTAAATCTGGACTCAAGCATTTCCAGTCACTCACCTGCCCAGTTTTATGATTTGTAATAACAACAATCTCTGTGATGAAGACTTTACATAAATGTTAATTACTTCATAAGCACCACCTATTTCCTCCCCTTGCTTCTGGTAACTAGTATTTACGAATACTATTTTCTTCACACTGCTGTTAATTGCAAATAATGTACTTTATCTCTTTGCTTCTGATTTATAACAATTTCGTATTCAATTATATTAGAAGAATGATCGAGAAACGTTTGTTCTGCGTTTTTCAAAGCACTTCAAAGTTATAAATGTTAAATTCGAGTTTTGCAAATAATGATTTGTCAGTAAAACTGGGCAGGTGAGTGACTGGAAATGCTCGAGTCCAGATTTACTAAAAGTAATATAGCACGCATAATCTTGTAGTAATTTCAATGTATAGAAAGTGTATAAGAAAAATTTCCATGTATAACTTTATAGCATAAATAACTCAAATGAATTTAAGCCCTTACTGAGCTCTTGCGAAAGATTTGGGTATTTTTTGTTGGTCACATTTTAGACGAGAGCCCTCACCTCCAAATTTTACATTGAAAATGTTTTTGGGGGGATATGCATATTTTTTTATAAACTGTCAATTAACTGCTACTGACCAAAACTTATTTTCTAAACTTACATAAATTTTTATAAAGATTTCTGCCAACTTATTTTGTAAACTTCAGTTATGATATTTGAAAAACATAAGAAAATACCGTACAAATAACAAATTTATATGCTCAAAAGGTTTTTGCATGAAAAATTAATTATAGCAACATTTGTGTCAGTAAATGTATACGAAACAACTATTGAATTTTAACTTACTAATTATAATTGAATAATTTCTAATGTTATCTTTCTGATCACAAACAAGACAAAAGTCAGATCCAAGAATCTGGTATCTACATCTGAATAAAAATAGGAAAATTTTTATAAGGAATTGATGAAATCATGTTTCTTTTGTATCTCTATTTCATTTATTCATGATTGTCTTCATACAACGAATTGTGCATTGTAATTGCTTGCAATGTTTGGACATAGTCAATATCAATGTTTAGAAATATTCGTTTCGTAGAAAATGTAACTTTTCTATAAGAATAAACAAATTCATTATTTTTAAATAATAAATTTTCAAGTATTCAAACTTTAACGAATCATAACAATTCTAATATAGAACTTTCATTAATTATAAATTATTATTTATAATAATTCTTTTAATAATTTTTGACAATTTTATTAAAATTTATTATGTAATCAATTCTGTACACTCCTAAAGTTCGGTCGAACTGACGTTGTCGGGTAAAACATGACAAGTTCGAACGGCCTTTATTGTCTCAAAACATTAGGAGGGCGGTAACAAATTTACGCCTCACTCCAATAGCAGTGCGCGCTAGAAACTGCCGTTCGCGGTTCCCGCGCGCCAGCGCCTTTCTATCTCGCAGAACGTTTACTTTCACGGGATACAGTTCCCACTTTTTGTTTTTAATATGTTTAACTACAGGACCTTCCGTTATAAGGAAATCAGTGTTGCTAGTTTTCGGAGCCCGATCGATCGACGCACAGTGGTTTAAAAACCCTAAAAAGTAGTCAAAATGGGAAGATGATGTACAATTTATACATAATTGCGTATTCCATGGTCTTTTGGGTTGCTAATTACGAATCCAGAATCGAATTTCACAAAAACAAAATGACGGATACAAAATGGCTGGGGTGTTTTGCGTAGAAACGTTAAATTTGGCAAATACTGTAAATAAGAATTTTTAAGGTCATTGATAATCGAATAAAAATTGAATTAAAAAAAAAAACGAAATAGAGGGTTTAATATTATAAGTATTTTAAAAGAAGGAATTTCGGAGTTAGCGGATCGTCACTTTAAAGTGTTTTCATGAATCATTTGTAACAAA
>JAPYZL010040085.1:0-10644 GCA_030522825.1 Platygaster orseoliae
ATTTCTTGTCACATTTATTATTGTCAACTGTAAGCTTCAAAAGTAAAAAATACGAATTACATTACATATTTTCACATAAAATGATAATATCATTTTCTTAAAAAGTATATGTATTAATGTTTGTATTTAAACGTAAAATCGAGTCTATAATATTCGAAAAAATGTGGTTTTCTCTTCATTTAAAAATGAAATAAAAATTTTAATTTCGAAATTTGAGGAGTACATAATGGATAAGTAATGCAAGAATAATGAAAATTAATCAACAGATTAACATCATGTACTATGATCTAACAGAATACTCGCATATCTCTATTAAAACATCTAGCGTACGTATTGCCCGTGTACGATATAGCTGCGATCTGCGCTTAACTCTACCTATACGGCATGTACGGAACTCACCTATGCTGCACCGTGCTGCTCGAAATACTACTAGCATACGGCTCTCGACTTTGCGGCATAGCGCGGCGAACTGAATTCTCGCTGCAAGAGCTATACTTTTTTTTCAGTGCAGTTTGTATTTTTTGATGTAAACATAAATATACGAATTATTCAAATGAATTGGTGAAAATCACTTTTTATTTGATCATAATCTAATCCACTGTTTCTTGCATCAACGCAAAAATTGCTGCTTCTATAAATTCAAAATTTCACGGAGATGTCAGTAAAATAAACTACTGAGGTGCCGGTCGAACACAGCAGTAGACAAGTTTACTATTGTCTATTGTAATATCATTTTCATAATACTGTACATATCAGTTTCATAATATTACGGTCATCGTTATGGTGACCATTCGATAAATATTTTTTACTTCTTTTCCAGTTTTCGGAGAACATGTTCATCTTTATCAAACTTTTTGGAAATCCCTTCGGTTTGGGATCGATCATGAAAGTACTCTTAAGCCTCGGCATGTTTCACCTATTGGTTGGCATGAATCAACTCACTTTTACAAGCCAAATGATAAATTGACTATTTCGGCACTCCAGAAAATGTTGCATTTTTGTGGCCCTTTTATTAAAAACATGAAGATCAGCTTGACAAATGAACTGCCAGACTGTTTTTTCACCTTTAATGAAGTATCATTTTTGATGGACAAGTAGTGTACTTTTAAAGCTATATTTGACGTCCTTATTGAATCTTGCCGAAATTTGGTGAGCTTGGAACTGTACGTCAATTTTTCTGGTACGTTTGAACATTCCAACGAATTGTCACGATTCGTCGCAGAAAATGAAAAAATTTCCGAGTTACGTTTGGAAATCGAAGAGCTAACCAATGTGGAAAATCTATTATTAAAAACCGATATTCTGCGAAACATCGAAAATTTGCATGTGAAAGGTCGATTGTGTGAAGAAAACGAACTTTTCGCGGTAATTTCAAGTTTTTTATTATCATCAGATACGTTCATATTCTTTTAATTCAAGAGCCATTTGCATTACAACTCACTGTAATTTTTCTTAATCAAATGAGCAATGTGGAAATTCGTTGTTTTAAGTAGGTGACAAAAATTTTTATGTCAAAAAACGTCTTTTTTTCAATATTTTCGCAATACTCAAAATCAAAAATAGTTTGTTGCAAGACTATGACACAAAGAACTTCGGAAATCTTTTCAGCTACTTATTGACTGCCAATCACAGTATGAGAAACTGAACCTACGTAGCCTTGATATAGAAATAAATCCACCAATCATCGAATCATTGGTAAAGTCATTGATAGAACACGCAAAAGGATTGAAAGTTTTGAAATTGAATATAGGTTTCATGGATATACCGAAAAATCCTTTGTCATTGAAAGAAATTGCACGTTTTGAAAACTTGGAAGAATTGGCTCTAAGTTTAAATTTCATTTCGTATACCGATTTGATGGAAATCTTGAGTTCATGCAGAAAATTGACAAAAGTATTGATAGGTAAATCACATTTTTTGCAAGCATCTACTTTACCTGAAGCGAAGGTAATTAATAATTTCTTTTCTCACAGGCGGTCAACTATCTGACTATCCATTTTGGTGTACCAAGAGAGTACTTAATCGGGTGTTTCAACTACCTTATTTGGAGCATTTGAGACTCGAATGTATGTTATTCAATGAAGAGGAAGACCTCACCAATGGCAATGACTTTGAAAATTCTCCAAAATTAAAAAATTTAGAAAAACTACATATCCTTGGAAGTGACCAAATGTTTGTGCAATATGTTCTCAATATTGTCCAAATATGCCAAAAGCTAAAGCATGTGGTAGTAACTGGTAATTTTGATTTTCAAAATAAATAATCGTATATTCCATACAGAAAAACTCTGGAAACATACAAGGACATTGTTGTCGTACAAATTTCTTGTAACATTTTCGAAAAATTTGAGAAACATTACAATAAACTTACAAAGTTTATCAATATTTATACAGTTATGCTTCTGTTCAATGTAATTTTAGATATGAATAACTGGAAAATATTTTACGAACCCAAGGATATCTTACCAATATTGAGTAAACTGCCGCACATAACTTTTGTTTCACTGGAAGATTCCTGGAAGTCATTGTCAACACTTCAACATCCCAACTCAAGTTTGCAAACGCTCATAATACATGATTGTTATTCAATAGAACTAGATGCAGTATTCTATTTTACCAACTTGAGAGAACTTTGTCTGTCGAATCTGAATGGTGTTACTGACGCAACCATCATAGATATAAGTACTCGCTGCAAAAATCTGGAGACGTTGACTATTATGGGTAAGTTCGTATAAAAAAATCAAAAAGGTGTGTTCAACACTTGCATCGGTATCAAAAGACTTCTTGGTATTTTGCAGATTGTTATGTTTGGATTATTCATAAGAGAATTGAGAATATCAAAATTAATTTTAATACTCTCGTAAACACTGGGAATTTGAAAGGCCTTCATTTGTATTCAATATCTTTGGATTTATCCGGAATGACTGACCTTCAAAATTGCAATCTTCGAGAATTAACAATTTATTTTTGCAACAACTACACAGATGCATCATATTGAAAGCTGCAATTGCGCAAATGCCAAAACTTACATACCTGGTAGTTGACAATATAAAAATAAAGTAATAATGCTCATTTCTATTAGTGTCTATCGGATTGTGTAAAGTAATACTACCTTCATTACCATAAATATTTTGTACTTTTTTAAAGGTAAATACAATTTCCATACGTTGCGTCCGTATGCCAGGACTGTTTCATTTATTCTATCCCATGTACAATTCTTCATATCCTATTATGCAAGGTAATTCAAAGTCTCTGTAACACCCGAAAACCATGAAATTCGAGTTTAGAGATTTAATCAATCAGATTTATGATATTATTAACTGAAATTAAACATGATATTTTATTATTTCAATCTAGTGAAAACCTGAGACGCGCTTTTCATTAAATGTAATGTAAGTACCATTTTTTCTACTACTATCTGAATCCAAAATTTTTATACGAAATTTTTCGCATAGTGTTTTCTTTTTCAAGATCAGAGCAAGTTTTTTCCAGTTAATCTATCTTGTTTGTAGTTTTACCGCTTCGTTGCAAGATCGTAAATGTAAATTGTAACTCTTGGAAGCTTGAGTACAAGTTTTCTTCATTAGATTCGTGGTGATATTTTAAGATAATGATAATAGAGGTTAAAAATATCCAGTTCAGTGTTTCTTGCATAAAGCTTGCAGTAGTGTAATGCCATTTAATAATTTCACCGAGTATTCTTGCGACCAGGTCGTTGAACCTCTTAATATCAACAAGGTACCAAGTTGCGACAGTGTGACTGGCACGAACTTTCGGCGTGTGTTGCTTTTGGATTCATTTCACGTGACAGAATAAGAAACTTTCGCAATGTCCAATAAGGAAATTTGACGAGTATTTTTCGCGAAATTGCCTTGTCGAATTTTGTGAAGTAGGAATTGAATTCTAGAAAAAACTTCAGTCTCACGAGGAAAATTTTTCCAATTAGAGCTTTTTTTAAAAACTAAATCTTATTTGGATTAGTAACCAAATAATTCCAAAAATTCAGATTGAGAAAATTCAATAAAAAATCCACGAAATTTTACTTACTAAAAGAAAATGAATTAAACAGTTTTTCATATTGTATAATATTTCGACGAGCACATCTAAAAATTTAATCTACTGTAATTCAAAATATGGTAATTTGTATTAAAAAACAAAGTATACAGGGCTGGATTTACCTTCCGTGCCGCCCCTGGGCCAGTAGAGAAAATGCTGCCCCTTTTGAAACATAGTATAATAAATTTCCTAAAAAAAGGTCATCAGCCAATAAAAAATTTAAATTTAGTGACCTTTTTTTTTTTAGAGATTTATTACCAAATTTTTCGACCTTCGAAATTTGCTGCCCCCAAAAAATTCGCCACCCTGGGCCATGGCCCCTGTTGAGCCTTATGTAAATCCAGGGCTGAAAGTATACTGCATTTTCAAAAGCTATTATTGCAGTTGAGAGAATTCAAATTCCTAATTTTTAGATTAAAAACTTATTTGCAAAATGTGGGTATTGTGAAAAAATTTTCTATTTTTGATTAAACAATTAAAAAAATCAAACAAATATAAAAATTCATGTTCGAATAATGAAATCAGGACTGAGATTTTTAAATAAAAAGTATACTTTACTGATATCGAATATTTGAAAGTATATTGTTTTTAATGTTCGAACTCATAAATTTTATGACATTTTTTTGAAATCAAATTAACTACAATATAAAAGAAAGCAAGAAATAAAAAATACTACTAATAGTTATGGTAATGAAGTCTCAATTAATAAAAAATGAAAATTTTGTGATCAGAAAAATTTGTTATTTTCATATTGTGGATGAGAAATTTTGAAAATAGTCAAAATTTTTCGATCATTAATTGAACATTTTCAAAAATTTCTGTTGATGAATGAAGAAATTTCTTCTTATAAATATTATTCAGTGTTATTAATTCACAGATTTTCGATAAACATTTTTCAATCAAGTTTTATATTTTTAATAAATTTATGTATAATAATTCATTTATAATTTTATTCAATTTTTTGTTTTCATTAGAATTGAACCTTTTTTAATCAAAATTCCGAAATTTCTATTTTGCATTCATTAAATTAGCAACCATAGTAATTTTCATAATTTATGACTGGTATTTTTTTATCTCTCATTTCGCAGTAAATTAGATAAAAAAAATTGATCCTAAAAATTCACTAGAAACGAAATTCTAAATAATTAATTTTTAATTAATTTGTGTAAATTTTTCGGGTTTTCAACGCAAATTTACACACTGTATTTTTTCAACAGTAGGTACGTTATGATATTTAATAAAGTATAATGAAATTCATTTCCTCGTTTTATAAAATTTCTGAATCCAAAAAATTTTTCATCACAAACCTTCTTATTCCAATAAGAAAGATGGCAAGAATCACGCAGTGTATCGCAAACTTTGCTAAATTTTTTTTATTAAAAACTAAAAATAATTTACTTTGCTGATGAATATGTAATTTAGCCAATAAATTTTAAAAAGTGATTCAATTCAAACCATTAGGGAAAGAAAAAGAATTCGTTTTGACGTATTCAAAATTGTGATAGACGAATGAGATCCCCCCCCCCAAAAAAAGAAATCAAAATAAAATTTTTTTCATATCTCGAAATTCCCTTTTTTTCATTTATTTAATCCGGAGTTATAACAATTTTCATAATTTTTTTCTTTCTTTTTATCAGTTTCAATAATAAGTATCCTCTAAAAATTGAATCTTATTTTAAGATGCAACAAAATTAAGGGACAACTTGAAATTCAAATTGTATCTTGAATTCAGTCCATTTTTAAATTTATTTTAAAGCAAGCAAGTCTTAAATCAAGAGTATGTATCTACTTGAAAGTAATTCTAAACATGGACAAAATTTAAGATAATTTTTGAATTTCAAGACGCGCCTTGATTTTGTTGCATCTTAAAGTAAGATTCAATTTTTACAGTGTATCATCAAATTCATTACCTCTTTTCATAAAATGTCAGAATCCAAAAATTTTTTTATCACAAACCTTGTTATTCCGCGAACAAATGTGGCATGCATCACATACTGTATCGCAAAATTTGCCAAACCCTTTTTATCGCAAATTCAAAATTAGTTCTAAGGTCTTATATTTTTATGGTTAACAAGCGTAAGACATATGATACCGTTCGGGCCAGTTTTAGAGAGTGGACCCGGGCCTACCCCACCATTCGTCGATTTGTCCGTTCATACAGCATTTCATACGGGACCGGGGATTGCGCTGGCTTTTTGCGATGCATAACGGGCAGCGATTTATTCCCTCGGAATATTAAGCCCAACTTTTACGCCGCGTTCGACTCGATTGACGCAACACTTGGCCAGCGAGAAATTTTGGGCTCCTATAACACGATAAATGTTGCGATGCATGGGAATTATGGGACTGATATAATTTCGGTTTGATAGAGAGTTATAACGTGAAAGTTGATTATCTTCATGAACACAGTTATTACTGTGTCATAAGCGTTTGTACTTCCATTAAAATTTATTTATTCAGTTATAAATAATAAATGATTACGAATATGAAAATAAAACAACCAGGAGATAGATTGTTTAAATAACATAAAAAACTATTAGATCATTATTTAAAACTCCAGGAACTTTCCAAATATTGTCATTTTTTTTCAAAATTGTGAAGAATCTTCCTGACTGAAAACAAAAAATATTTTTTCTGACAAACTTTCTAGAATTCTCTGAAACTTATTGGGGTTCCGAAAAAAAAGTAGAACAGAATTATTCATCAAAATTTTCAACTCTCACCTAATCTTTAGACGAATTGTCTGAATTCATGTGCATTTGCAAATTGTAGCAATTTCGAGATTGATCAGTTGCTATAAAAAATGCTAGAATTCTATTCATACATGTAACTCGCGAATGTGTTTAACAAAATTGAGAAATGAAGTTCTGAAAACTTGTAAGCGAAATTTTTTTTTGACTTACTTCTTGGTTCCGGCCATATTATTTAATTTGACTTCTTACTTGGTCAGCTTGTTTCTCTTTTCCTCCGGGCCCGTCTCTCGTGTAATGTTCGTTCAAAGTAATTTTCTCTCGCAATCGTGTCGAATCGGAACTGGGTTTACGAAACTCACGTGCGGTACTCGTTGCCACTCGCGCGCATTCACTTACTTGTTAACAAATCGTAAAATTCAGAATTTAAATTTTTAACTTTTTTCGATTTGAACCTTAAGTACTAAGTACTATGAATTTGATGGAAATAAAATAAGAATTTTATTTTTTGGATTTTAAATGTTTTACACTAAGAGAAAAATCTAGTACTATTCAACATATTTATAGTAAAAAGCACAAATTGAAAATTTTGTAAAAAATGTTGAATTGTACAAACTAGTACATGTATGCCAATTTTAAATGTATAATATGCATTGAAAGAAGTGATTGGTTCCAACAACTATTTATTTAGTAAAATATGGACCAATCAAAGTTTTAATTATGACTACAAATATACAATTTTCATAACAAAAACTATAGTTGAAATAAAAGAAAATTTTGTTGTCACATCCAAAACACGTTGGTCCATATTTTATTAAATGATTTGGTTGCTGGAACAGAATATTTCCTCCTGTGTGAGAAAAGTTAAAATGTTCAGAACGCAAGTTGTGCAATGTAAATCGTTTTAGTATACTAGTTCACGTAATTTAATATCCTTGTATAGTCATAAATATAGTAAAATATCAATTTAATTATTTTAGCTTTTATTATTTATTTTTCCAGTTCGTACGATATGATTTTTTATATACTTAGAGACAGTACCAATCAATATGTAGCAAATATTCATATAATATTGTAAAATGTACTATGTATACCATTATAATGTCAACGATAAAATATAATAATATTAATTTTACAAATTTAAATACTGGAAAAACTATATGGTTTTATTTGCAATGTGGATTGGTAGGTTACAATATGATATTTGAAATGGTATTAAATATCATCTTCAAGTTTTTACAGCATTTGGCGGTATTAATTACACAACGTAACCAAAAATGCAACAAATGACTAGCAAAAAGTACAATATGTTAGTTTGATTCCACAATAAAATTTGTTATTGTAGGGGAGACCGGGGAATTTCGGGACACTTTTTGCATTGTGAATTTGTACGAATTCATTAACATGGTTTTTGTTGAACAATATATATTTTCTGAAAGCTTGAGCCCTCCTCTTTTAAACCCTCTAAACAGGATTTCTCAATTTGTGATATTATAATTAATATTTATTAAACAGTTAAAAGTGCAAATCGTCCCTAATTGCCCCGGTACAGGGGGATTTAGGGACGGGTACCGGGGCATTTCAGGACACTTCGTTTAGAAGCAGAAAAAATGTCATTAAAATTGAGAAATATGTATTCAAGGTATATTTTGTGTTTAATATTTTATTGACTTCAATTATTGCACAAAAGTTAAAAAATTAACAAAGTATTTTACTGTCGTCACTGGATTTTTTATCGACTTTAACACTTGCGAATAATTTTCATATATACAAAGTCTTCAATTTTCGTCGCTAAATTCTCGCTGGTATGTCTTTGGACGTCCTCTGCGTGCTGGTTCCTTCCTTACTGGTTTTATTTTTGAGCTTGACTTTTCTTTTTCAATGGTTTTTTTGCAAATGTGCGGGTGCGTCCCTAAATGCCCTGGCACAAATTTTTTTGGTTTTTGCTCTATACAGACTCAACCGAAAAACTACAGTTTAAATAACGATATTCGTTATGTTCTGAAGTCTAGACGAAATAAATTTACTCACCTGTTTTGATGTTCCGCAGTTCATGGTGAAAAACAAACGCGAAAATGTCACAACTCAAATCTTACGTTTTCGTGTTGGAAAACACATTCACTCCTCCATACATCATAGGTTACATGTGAAATCGACCAAACTCCGTTGGTAAAGTAGTTGCCTAGTGAGCAACATAAGATAATTTTTCGGAATTTTTCCAATGTTGCATTTGTTACTTATTTGGACTGTCCCGAAATTCCCCGTGTCCCGAAATGCCCCGGTCTCCCCTGATGATTACTTGATACTGTTCTTAGTGCAGTTTGGCTAGAAATTAAATTAAAAATGACAAAAAAAATATTCTTGAACTTGGAAAATAATTTTTATCGTATTTTAAAATTGAAGCTTATAATCTTCAAGCCTTCTATGTCAAAATTATTTTTGAATAATTTAGCCTTCTATTTTTCAAAACTATAATTTAGAAGTCTAGTTACTTGCAGTTGAAAAGTTTTTTTTAACATCTAGTACATACGTTAAAAACATTTTTTAAGATGTTCTTGTTAATGTGTATTTTATGTAAAAAAAGCAAAAGATGAAGCTGTTTAATGTACACTAAAAAAAGTAATAGGAAAAAGAACTAGAAACACAAATTAAATTACTATAATATTTGGTAATGCAGTCACAGGTCTCGTTTCAACTAAAAAACCTAATATGTACGATGTGATGATAAAAAAAAAAACATAGTTACTTATAATATAAAACAAGGTCATGACTCTAGTAGGGAATGGTATTGTATTTTCTTCTGCGTTTCTAGTGTTTATTACGATAAGATTTTTGCATATCACACACCGATATGAAAACGCATATCACACATCGCCAACTAGCTCTAATCTGATTTTTCACATAAATATCAATTTAATAAAGAAACTTTTGAGCCAATATGGGCAACCAACGCAGAATCTTTAAATATGATCTACAAACTGTAAAAAATTAAAATGAGCCAAATCCATCGATCAAATCAAACCCATTTATCACAAATAGTTTGTAAGTAGTAAAATTTACTCAACACGAACGAAAAACCAGAAACACCGATACAAGTAACATACACAAAACAATTCTCCATTTTCTGAAAGCACGTCAGATGATGCGTTTCACATAACTTTTGATATACTCAGAGAAGTGGCAGCACATGCCAAATAGATTTTTAGAAAAACACAATCCGCCAACTTACTCCGACCGCCAACTAGCCCTGGTCTCCCCTACAAAAAAGTCAAAAACATTCAAACATTTTACAATCAACACCTAAAATGATTATTGATTAAATTAATTTTCTGGAATTTAAATTCTACGAAGAAAATTTGCACGCAAAAAAAGGATTTGCTGTAGCAGCAAAAAGATGTGTTGTTTGAACACAACCTGACAGAACGAAGTTTTTTTGCAACAGTAGCTTATTTTTTTGTTGCCAGAGCCAAATCATTATGCATAAAATTACATTGCAAAGTAATTGTGCTCTGGTAGCAAAAAGTATTTTTTGATGCAACAAAGAAATAAGCTACTGCTGCCAAAAAATTTGTTTTGTCAAGTTGTGTTGAAACAGTACATCTTTCAATTATTTTTATAAATTTTTCTGAATTCGTTAAGTAAAAAAGACGTTACTAGCAAACAGTTTTATTTCACTGTTCTGTTGTTTATTTGTTGGAATTGCGACAAAAGCAAACAGTCAATATTGACTGATCGAATCAGTAGATATCACTGTGCGACAAATTTCAGATAAAAATTTTGATATCAGAAAATAAAAGCGAAAATGTAATATACGAGGTTTGTTCAAAAAGTATCGCGAATTTTGAATTTTCGCGGGCTACGTATGTTCGATTTTTGATCTTTTGGTGGCGTTATGTTGG